>JAQFZC010007929.1:0-10694 GCA_034695205.1 Dicyrtoma fusca | reverse complement strand
TAAAAAAGGAGGAAATTGTGTATGGACTTGAAAGGGAAGGTTGTGGTTGGAGTGACGAGTGAGTGGAGTGGAGGACGCCTTGTGGCTACAGTGAATAGGGAAGTGGAATGACGAGGGCTGAAGTGTGGCCTCGTTGTACACAACAACAACAACAACAAAAAACCAAGAACACAAAACGAACTTGTGCTGGCGTAATATTTCCTGCATATTATGACATTCACTATGTTAGATATTATATTAAAAAAATCAGTAGCATGGGTAAATTATTTCTACATCCTCCTATAATTTTTATAAAAAATTAAAAATGGAGTTACAGCTACGTATGATACATTATTAAAACGTCCGTGAAGAGTAGATCCAGAAAACCAAAAGGTGGACGCAAGTATGTGGGCATCTTCGGGGTCAAAATCCACATTTTGTGATTTGTTTGGGAAAAATAAAAAAAAAGTTACACACATATATAATACACCATTGAAAAGCCCTTGATGAGTAGAATCTACAAAGCAAACGGCAATAGCAAGTTCGCCACTACCTTTATGGTTAAAATCCCCAAAGATGTTTAGTATGTACACACGCAATTAAATGGGATTTACGACTCAATACTTGGTGGGTACTTCCGCGAAAGTGTAACAAAGTTACCCCTAGGCCTACGGTCTATAAGAGGCCAGTTAGAAGAAAAAAACGGGGGCGCAGCCCTTGTTCTTTTGATGGAAATTTTGCAATACATTCCAATGGTCAGGAAGAACATTTTTATGACATTATTTATTGCTTGTAAGAAACATTTTATTCATTGTTCTAGCGAAATAATGGAAATGTGCAGATGGTACGGCGAGGCACGAGCTCATTAAATTATGTTATGTTTGTCTTTAAAATGCTAGTTTCTACTCTGTTGGCCGTTTTAAAAATGCTAATTTCAGGTTTTGACCTTATTAAAACAGTTAGTTATTAGATAAAACCGTGTTCGAATGTGTTGGTTACTTGATTTGCCCATTTTGAAAAAGAATATATTGCACATTTCTATCCACACGTTTTCCCAAATTCGACTACTAAGTTTATTTAACTCTTTCCAATCTGATACTGTAGCATCAGCAGCCGAGTCACCCATAAAGACATCTCCAGTGTTGTATTACGTCCACAAATATTTCAAATCGTTTGTCCTTTGTGCGTGAAACCGTCTAGACTTCTGTCTCGTTCACAGCTTGGAAAAGCGGTGCGTTTTGCATTCCGTTCTCACCCGTTCTCTGTGTTGAGGTGCGGGTCGTGCCAATGTCGAAGAATACTTTTGTATTGTAGCTATTGAAGTTTACTAGTGACGTCTCCTAGTAAACTTTGGCTAGAAAAGTATGAGAGTATGAGAATAAATTCAGAGCTGTGTAGTCGATGAATTCTACTCAATTAATACTTTAGTTCTACTCTCTCCTATATTTAGCATAAAAAATTAAAAATGTAGTTACACGCACAAGTAATACACTATTCGAAAGCCCTTGAAGAGTAAATTTGGAAACCAAAAAGGTCGCGGCAAGTATCTGGGCTTCTTTATGGTCAAAATCGCGAATTGGTGGTTTTAGTATGTACACAGATGGAATTCAATGAGATGTCCGACGAAATGCGTGTTTTGTACATACATAGTATAAACAAAACTACAAAAAAATACTAACAATTCTTCTATGTGTGAGTTAATAATAGGGCGTAGCCCCATTATATTTATTCAAATATTAAACCAGTGGTTAGCTGTTGCGTAGAAAAAACGGAATATAATATATACTATTATTTCTACTCTCCTCTAATTTGCATAAAAATTAAAAATGGAGTTACAGTTACATGTAATACATCATTGGAAAGCCCTTGAAGAGTAAATTAAGAAAAACAAAAGGTGGACGCGTGTATCTGGGCATCTTCGGGTTTAAAATTGCGATTTAGTGGTTTTAGTACGTACGCGCAGGTAGTTCTTATTGGAGTTCGTCCGCGTTACCTGTTATATGCATACCTATTTCTACCTTTTGTAAATAATTATGTAAGAACTTTAGAAATAATACCAAAGTACTTAGTTGGTACTTGGCGAATGTTCAATAAAGTTACTTGTTGGCCTACGGTCTGTTAGAGGCCAGTTAGAAAATAAAAAACAAGTGCGCAGCCCTTGTTTTTGTGTTTTATAATTTCAGTTATACTAATTTGTTTATCTAAATATAAATCATAAGACGGACATGAATTCTTAGTCGAGGTCGGTTGACATGAATAAGAATGCAATTGTCACATGCAAAAAGGATGTGCGAAGCAATAACAGCCTTCGCACAACTGTAAAATGTGTGAATTGTGCAACCTGTGAAAAGAATTAGGATTACTTCAGTTGAAGAAATGCCGAATTTTAACACTTCCTTTCATCTGAATTTCTTTTAACAGGTAATAATAATTTTCAAAATAAACTTGTAATTATAAATCATAACAAATTAATTCGAAAATTATTATGTGGGTTTTTATCTAAACGAATTTTCATTGCTAGTGCCGAAAATGCTTGCGAAAGTGTTGTCCGGTGCTACAGTTCCAGATAATGATTCTCTTCCTTGTCGCTAAAGCAAGATTTGAGAGAGTTGATGGATAAGTGCCGGGGTGAACTTGATGGTCTGATCCGAATTCAATTTTGTAGAAGTCACCTCATTGTCGAAATCCATTATGCCAATGTCGTAGAGTAAGTCCGCCTTTTCTTGATCATTGTGTGCTCGGTATTTCAGCAAAGTGTTAGTCAGAAGGGTCTGCTCTTCTTGTACGCACATGGCCTGGTTCAGGGTATTGTTGAGATCCGAGGGAAGACAGAGAGAGTGGGAAGATTGGGCCACTGTCTTCTTACGCTCTAGTTTCCTTAAAGTAATTTTTCTTGAAAAATGGCCCTGATTTGTGTATTGTGGAACTAAGTTTTGCATCAATGATTTCTTGCTGGAGGATCTTTGTCCAGGCCTGGAGCTGGTAGATGCATCTGAGGTCAAGTTGACAAGTGGCTCGGTCTGTCGATTGGAGATCAGGCTCAGATCTGCATGTCTTCTGATGCAAGTGATAGGAGTAAAAGCTAGTTTACGAGTTTTCCCTTATAGATAGATGATAATTTTACCAATTTGTTCCCTGTATTGAATAAACAAAACGGTAATACACACACTTAGTATCATTCATGGAATCCACGTGGTAGGATCATATTCTTCTTTCGCCCACTAGTAAAAGTCCTTCTCAAGGAATGGTAAGATGACCATTTTTGGTGAATCCCAGTCCAAATGAAGTGTGAGATGCCACTTAATCTTTTCCGTCATCAAGGCTGGTTGGGCATCATTATAGTCGAGATCCATCATGTCCCTCTTGTATGTGATATTATTAATGGTGAATGTCTCAGTGAGTGGAAGTGTGAAGTCTATTGGTGCAGGTAATGGGACACTTACTACCAATTTTGATTAGATTGTCGGGGCAGTAAATGTGGTACTTGTTATTGTAAGCCTTTACCTGAACGCAGTCAGCTGCATCACCCTTTGTACGTGAAGTGCATTTCACCAGTTCGAATTGCGTCGTCTTATTGTTGAATGTGAGCTTATCTTGACATATCACACTTAGAGAGACAAGTAGAAGCCCACATAGTTCTATGCCAAGATCCGTGGCATACAAACAATCTTCACCTGGGTAAATGAGAGCATTGTGAGGTCCTATATATTGAACTTTACGTACCTTCTCTCGAGTAGGGATTTTGAGGGAAACAGGATCAACCTCCAGAATTGTAAAGTTTTGGTTGACCATTGGGACTGAAAATTCAAAGAAAACTCCAGTCTCATCAATTTTTATATAACACAGTCTTGGGTCTCTGTAATCGAGTGGGCAATTGGGAGCACATGGAAGTGTGATGTTTATGAAATCGAACAATCGGGAATCCATGGTCCTTTTGTCCCACGCTCTCTTTGTGTCTTATATGATTGTTTTCCCAATATTTAATTTGGAGACAATGTAGGAAAGAATGTATTGTATTTCCTGGACTTGATCGTTTCAAAGATTCATTTCGGTCACGATGTCGTTGATCGCCTTCCCCATCTTAACAACGTTTTTGTGCAGTTTAATTAGTTGTTGATTTTGATTTGCCATTTTTCGTTTCAGATTGTCAATTGTGGATTTGATTTCCATCTGTGTCAATTGTAGCTGGGTTGTGCGGTGGTCCATATGCCATATAAGACCGAGTCCAGCGCTAGAAATGGCAAACACAATTAGAATACCTATCGCTCTGAATACGAAGCGTTTCTCTCTTTTTCCTACAGAGAATTTCTTTTTGGAACAGATTTGATCAATTACCATGATAAATAGATATTGATATTGTTGAGTGTTAAAGCATATGAGATTGTAGTCGAAGGTGCTTGGAACTTGTGCCTACGATAAAATGAACCTTGTAGATCCCTGCAGTGATCGAAATGCTATATTATCTAGAATGCGAGAGAGAAAGAATTGTAGGTCTGTTCTGCTCAGTGGTTGAGTTAACACTTATGAATTTATTGTTAACATCGTAAGATTTCTAGAGAATGTGCTAGGTCAGCAATCTGACTTTATGAGCTTGTTCACAGTTAAAGTGAGAGTGCCGGGGCACATCAAATCTAATGGTGTGAAGTTTACGACGGATAGAGGGTTACCTAGTAATTAAAGCAACTTATTTTCATTACCCCTTTTAAACCGAACATCGGTGCATAAAGAATAAATTGTAAAATTGTGATTGTCTGATTAAATTGTATCGAATTAAATTATTCGAATAAATTGAAAAAATTGTAATTATTGTAAAAGTAGTAAATTGTATGTCGAAGGTCATTGTAATTGTAGTTCCATGAAGGTGGGCTTGTCATCTAGGAAAAAGAATTGTCGTTGGGATTGGAGGTAGAAGAGGAGGTGAAGGAGCTATCCGTCTGAGGACTCGTGGGTGCTTCTTGTTTTTTCTTCATCAGCATCTCCAAAGCCTTAATGAATGCAGGAGTAAAGATAACGGTACCATCATCGTTCAACCGGTTTGGTGAAATAGATCCGTCTTGTTTAATAATCCCCACTTCTTTGAGAAACTCGTTGCGCTGCGTGTCTTGTACCTTCTTGTCTTGTAAGTAATGGGCAGTCAACTTGTTCTGTTGTTCTTGTGCACGAGCCAGCTTGTGAAGTTTTTCCAAAAAATCGGCGGGAAGAGGATTGTGGAACGGTGGGCTGTGTTTAGTAGTGTTCTTGCCAAACAAAAATCGACGTTGCTTGGGTGATTTGGGTGTCGTGACTGGTCTTGAATAATCTCCTTGGTTGGACATGGTTCTTGTTCTCGGTGCTGGTTGCATCTCAATCGACTCAGGAGAATTGACAAGTGGCTCGGATTGATGATGTGGAGGAGAAGTCCGTGGAGGAGATAATGTGAATGTGGTCTGGTAGTGAATTTGCGGTCGGCGTCGTGATCGTTCTATGCAATAGCAAATGATGTCATAGAGAGTTTTTCGTGAGAAGAATAGGAAAATCAACACGCAAATTCCGACTATGATCCACGGTAGCCATGAGAGAAAATCACTCATCATTTACCTCCCATTGATGAACATCCTTTTCTAAGAATGGTGGAATGTTCATCTTGGGGCTGTCCCAGTCCAGGTGCGGAGTCAAATGCCATCTTATTTTCTCGGGCATACATTCAGAGATACAAACATTGTTGGGACATATTGGAGCTCTCGTATTGTCAATACAAAATGTGACATTGGGGCAATAAAAAATTTAACTTGTACGAAATCTGCATCGTCCCAAATGACGAAGTCGGAGCAGCCTGCTAGTTCAGAGTGTGTAGACTCATTGTTGAATGATAGCCTGTCTAGACAGGTCTTCCTTGGAGAGACTAACATCTTGCCTCTTGGTTCCACTTGTAGATCGGTAGCATACAAACAGTCTTCGTGTAGGGAAATCAAAGCGGTCATTGAGATTATGTATTTCACTGTACACGTCTTGCCCGGTATTTTGTGTTTAATGATGAAGTCATCGGCCTCCAGAATGGTGATGTTGAGGTTGATAATCGGAACCGAAAATTCAAAAAACACACCTTGCCTATCTTCAGCTAAATAACATCGTCTTGGATCGCCCTACTCAAGCAGGCAGTCCTGTCTACAAAGTAGGATAATGTTCAGAAAGTCGAAGAATCTTGCATCCATCTTATTCGCATCCTAGTTCCGTTTCATATCTCGTAAAATCGTACGGCATATGTTTAGCTTAGAAACGATGTAGGGCAGTAAGTATTGTAGTTATGTCGCCTGGTCATTGTAAAGTTGAACATTGGAAGCGATGTCATTATTGTTTTTGCCTATCTGGGTAATGTCTTTCTGGAAAATTTGCAGCTCTTGTTGCTAGTCAGACATTCGGCGTTCAAGTCCATCAATGGTGGATTAAATTTCATTCGCTAATTGTAGATTATAACCCTTGTGATCCATGCTCCACGAAAGTCCTAGTCCTGCACTGGAAACTGCAAAAATCATCAGAATTTCAATGGCAGTGAGTACGAATCTGCGTTCTCGGTCAATTGAAAATTTCTCCTTGGGGCATGTTTTCCCGAGTTCGCTAGAAAATAGTAGTTGATATTGAGATAAGCATCTAGCGCTGAGTTTCTGTTCTTTCTCGTTGGTGGAAGAGGCATCAAATGGGAGTAAATCGCACGAAGAAACCAGTTTAATTCTCAGGTTTAGAGTGGTAGCCCATGACAGCTGGTTTGCCTGATCGCAGCCAAATAACAAAAGTGCCTTCTTGTAATCTGTCATTAAAAATTGTAGTGAACAGTAGAAGAATGTTAAGAATGGTGCTTGTAAATTGTGAGAGGACATTGAGAATATTGGCCGCCCTTAACATCTTGGTATTGTGGGGTGAAACGACGATTTTACTCGCAACTCTCTTGCGATTGTCCGGTGATTCCGCATACTTCCTGTAGCGGAGTCCAAGTAAATCACGTTTAGGCTCGTACTGTGACTTATATAGCGTCTTGGTGAATGCATCCACAACTAATCGGTCGGTTCTCGTATGTGTCAAAATCACTCTTGGCTTGCATTGCCCAGCGTAGGAAATGTTGACGTAAACCAACGTGTCTTGTCTTAGGATGGTAAGCAGGTGTCTTGGCTAAATTGATGGCACTTTGACTGTCCATCTCAATAGGAATTTGATAATACCAAAGAATGAGCTTGCAGTCAGACAGGATATTAATTATAAAGAATCCTGTTTTGACTGTTTCCACTGCGGCGTTTGTCTCGGCTTCGAACCTGAAAAGAGCGTGGAGCATCTGCTTGGTTGACGCCCATGTAAGAGGAGTACCATTGAGTGTGAAGTGTCTGATGTGGATTGATATATTACTTTGCAGCCTGCCCAGTCCTAATCGGAATATCCGGTCAAATCATTGTCTAGTTGATGCTTTTTCTTGTACTAAAAAATTCCGCGGGTCATTGTTAGCTTCGGGTACTAAAGTTCTTGCTTGGCAGCTTCAAAATGCTTGTGCTCGTAATTGCTCATATACTTGGTGAGTTTTGAAACAGCGAAAGCATTGTCGGGAAGGGTACATTTGGCTATGAATAGTAAGCATTCAACGACTTGTTGGTATTAGACACCGTCAGCTAAAGCCTTTTCATTGTTAGACTTGTCCAAATTATCTAGGTCGCTGTGGTCAACGGTAAATCGCTTTTTCATGTCTTTTACCATTTCAGCCTTGCGTTCATATTATGTCTTGTTAAGGCCGAAATCTTGTGACTTGTATCCTCTTGAAGGCATCATGGAAATAAATTCAGTCTTGCATTGTTCCATTCCGAATCGTTGTAGTACTGGTTTGTAATTAGCTCTCTTGGTACAGTCATATACCATGTTCATTAATTGTGAATTCCAGGCCTAGGAATTTCTTGGGCTTCTTGCATACTTTCAACTTGTATGGAGTAACTATGACGTCAACAAAGTCCTCTCGCATCGTGTCTAGTTCTTGTTGTTGTTTAAATAGTGCATAAGTTCCATCGCCCGGTTCATGGTGTCGTGGGATGAGCTCTTTATAAAAGATTACATAGGTAGAGAGGAAATAATCTCTGTTTAAAGGATCCCAAATTTTAGCGTGCTTGGGTCCGCCCAATCTACGAACCATCAATCGCGATGCCGGATTTCCCATGGTTTTACTTGTTGCTTGATTTCCTTTCCAGCAGCGGGGCAACCAAAAATGCGGAGATTGGAAATATTAATCTTGTTCCTAAAAACCATCTCATGCGGTGTAATTGTCTTGGTGGTGGAACTTAGTAACTTGTTGACTGTGTACACAGCGAGTCAAACTGCATCCTGCCAAAAACTCTCCGGTAATCTTGATTCAATAAGCATGCATCTGGCCATATCCTTGATGGTGCGCACGTCCCTTTCAATCTTCCTATTCATCTGCTTGGCTCCGACGGATGTTTGCTTGTGTATAATCCTGCGGCTTTCAGTAAATTCAGTCCATGCTTTGTTGTCAAACTCGCTGCCCTTGTCTGATCTAATCCGCTTTACGACCCATTGTGTGATTGTTTTGTAACTATCATACTTCCCTTGTTTTTCAAACATGTTGATCGTGTCTTGTACACATCGTGAAGTGGTATTAGCTTCTTTATTGTTGAGAAAATAGACTGTTCGGAAATTGCTGTAATCGTCTTTGATGAGGAGAAAGTATCTGTTCCTCTGATTTGAAAGGTCAATTGCGTACACTAAATCCAGACGCAATAATTCCCCTACTTGTGTGAGTTTGGGATTTTCAGAGGTTTTATACGATCGGCTTGGGCCCTTGGCTTTCACACAAATGTGACAAGTGTATGGCTTCTCTTGTGGACCAGTATAATATACCGCGTCCTTGGCAATCGAGTCCGTGATATATTAAAAATTAACGTGGCCAAATTTCTCGTGCAGTTGGGGTTGCTTGTCTTTAACTTGTCGCATTTTGAATGCTTGTAGTGCGGGACTTGGAATTTGTCTAACCCGCATAACATGCAACCCTGGTTTAACTCCTTGTTCGGCTTCATAGACGAAATCATGGAATTCTCTTGTGATCTTTACCCAGTCCTTGTTGCCTGCACAAGTGTACCCATCAGAGACTAGTAATTTCTGTGAAAACAAATTTGGAGCACCAGGAAAATAAAGAACTTTTCGTATTTCCAGTTCTTCCCATTTGCCATTGAACCATGCTTCCAGTCGTACTGTGCCAGCGTAGTTACATTCAAAGGTGTTTTCATCGGCCATCTGAATGACGATTGTATTATAAAGCTTGTACAGATAGTCGAACCATTAGTCGCTTCTAGCGATATGATTGTCAGAGCCTGTGTCTCAGTGCCAATCGTTAGATTCATTGTTACGAGTAGCTCTGGTAGCCATGCAATTCATAAGTTGTACATACTCCCGTAGATAAAGAGTAAGACATTGATTGTCTGGGATGAGAGGAAAGCCTTCAATAATTTTTGCTACACGGAGTTGAGCATTATCGACTCTTTGCTGTGGGGTTTGAGCTTGTTGAGGTGCTTGTTGCCGTGGTGGAGGAGGTAGGCCTTGATTCTGGTTGTTTTGATTATTGTGATTGCCTTGTTGATCCCTTTGAGCTTGTCGCCCTCGGGTAGGCCACCCTGCATTGAATGCGGCATCTCGTCGTGCTGGCCATTGTGGACATTGGTGCTTATGGTGTAAAGGATCTGCACATTCAAAACATGCACCAGCTGGAACATTTCCTCTTTGTCGCCGATTGCCTTGTCGGTTCCCTTGTTGTTGTTTCTGTTGACTATTGTTCCCTTGTGCAGGGGCATATTATTTGCCTTGATTATTGCCTTGTTGATTATTGCCTTGTTGATTGCCCTGCTGTTGCTGGTTTTTATTGCCTCTTCCCCTATTGTTATTCCTGTTCTGACCATTATTATTGTTCTGGTTGTTTTGATTGCCCTGTTGATGTCCCATGAAACTTTAAACAAGCTTCTGGTTGCCGTCTTGCAGGTTGTTAAAACTACTTTCGTAAACGGTCAGTCGATCCAAAACTAATTTCCAGGTTTAAACGGTAGTGGTTGGATCATTCTCGAATTTCTTGGAATGCTAGCCCATTGCGTGGTAAATGGTAGGTATTTGATTGTGTTGAGACCAAATACAGCAGTGAAGACTAAAAACTTGTCATCAATTTTATTGTTAAGATTTTCTAGGACTGCCGCATACGAAAATAATTGTGTGGCAAATCCCATACCGTCATCATTTTTCATCTACAGACTAGAAAAATCGTTGAATGCCTTCTGATCACAAGTGTCATTGGTTTGGGTAAATTGTAGCTGGATGTCCGCAAAAATGTCCACTGCTTTCTTGAATGTGACGTACTTGTCCTGGAGTGTGAGGGTACTTCTAGAAGAGATGAGCTCCAATGCAGCGCTGTTAGCAGCTTGCCAGTCCTCGAGCTTCTGGTCAGTGTCAGCCTCTTCTTCTTTCCATTGTCCAGGTATAATTATCTTGCTAATTCTTGCTGAGCTTAGCAAACATATGACATACCAGTTGTAATTGTTTTGCCTTGGGAGCAAATAATGGAAGTGGCAGTGGCTTGGTAAAGAGGTCCGCAAGTAAGATCTTGGTGTGTAAGATGTAATAAATAAAAATAAAAATAAATTATTCATTGGGTCGATTTGACCATTTGGTCCATACAACCTGACTCAACCAGTCACTGTGGGTGAGGA
>JAQFZC010007928.1:0-10696 GCA_034695205.1 Dicyrtoma fusca | reverse complement strand
GTGTTTTAAAATATTATTTATCCATCCTCCAAAGTTCTCTTCTTACTTCTTATTAATGATAATTATGATAAATCCTTGCTGTTGTTGCTGTTGTTGTTTTTGCTGCTGCTGATGTTCTACTGAACGTTAGAAATTGAAATCAGTGGATATGAAATTAATACTATTGCAATAAATATTTCAAAAAAATATGAACAAATGAAATGAAAAATGGAGTACAGAAATAAAATTAAAATAATATTCAATATAAAAAATAAAAATACAAAATTAATTAATTAATTTCTCAAGAATGAAATTAATTTGGAAATCCACTGACTGAAAAAGTCTTCCTTGTGAGACTTACCAGCCGCGAACATTGCAGACACACGGTTATAGGCAAATCGCAATATTTCCACTTTCGGCGCTGCATTTCGTCTTTCTTTATTATTTATACGTCGCACTGAACACGTAGAAGCCAATTCTTTCATTCTGGAATCGACACACGCGGAACACCAGACATTCGTTCTTCCATTTTTCCAAAATCCAATTAAAATTAAATAATAATTACAATTGATTGTAGTTTCAAAGTTAAAGAATAAGTGCAGACATGGATGAGCCAGAAAATACCGTCAAACGGCGACGTGTTGCCATGAATGGACTTTCAGTGTCAGAATCACAACCTCAATTACAATTAGAGTCTACAAGCTCTAGCAATGCAAGTAATTGCGACGAAATTGTGTGTAAAAAATTGAATACAATTAATACAAAATTATATTTTTATTTCCTAGTTCACAGCTTACACTCAGCACGTTGCCTCGTTGTTTATGTGTTTCAAAACTATTTTACCTTTTTAACTTATAAAGTTGTTATTTTTTTTTATTTTTCAGGTAGCATCGCCATCGCCATCCCCATCACCGCCCCTGAATGACAGTGACAATAATGTGAGCTTGGTGGACCAAGTTATTTACAATCATTTGGTGAGCCTATGTTTTGTGTGGCAAAGTAATATTAAATATAAAAGCCTTTAATGATGTTGTATGTTGTATGTATAGTTTGATGCATTAATGTTTTGTTTTTTATAGATTTTAAAAGAAATCTTCAAGCATTTCCCAGTCCGAGACCTCCTCGTAATGTCACTCGTGAATAAACTCTGGAAGTCCAGTGCCCGAACTGTATTGAGAGAGCAGAAAAAATGTTTAGTGAAAATTGGCAGAGACAAGCCTTGCATTTACTTGGAAGAGTTTCTAAATGTTCTCAAGAGTTGTAGTGACGTTCCCTACAATGGCCTGTCCATCATGACACGATCCCCCTACGAAGATGACCATGACTGCATCGAGTGTGATGACATAGCTGATTTATACGCTCCTTTATTATCTCGAGTGAATATCAAGTACTTGGAAATCGGTTGGGATGATGAACTGGGCTGTCCAGCAATAGCGGTCCTTGAGAAAGTTTTTACTGAGAGAGCTTCCCATCTTGAAGGATTGTATCTTCACGAACTTCCGTTTGCGGTGGAAAGTATCTCCGAGTATTTTTTCGGTGTAGAGTCCCCGGTCAACGCCAATCCGTCTCCAATGATTTGGTTTCCAAAATTAAAAACGCTCGAACTTCCCGGAGAAGATTTTACCTATGACTTTAGTCGACTCGCTCTAATCCGTGAATTAGTTCAGTCTGCACCCAACCTTCAGAATCTGTTAGGTGGCGTCCAATCCAAGTTTATAGAACATTTCTTTCTTCAAGACAAAATTCATACTGTGAAAGAATTCCTGTTTCAACCCGGAAATAAAACTTACAATAATCTTGACAATAATGGGGTAGAGAATCAAAATCAAAATCCTGATGAGCCTGCCCCGGTGGTCAATCAAGACAACTTTCTCATTAATGAAATCAATAAAGACTTGCAAGCAAGTTTAAAATTTGCCAAAGAATATCCTAAATTGAAGAAACTTACGATATCAACGGAGCACATGAAAGCGAAAATCCGGCAAGATCCTGTCAGTTCGTTGGATGAGATTTCAGAAATTTTAAAACTCTTGTTGAAAGAAAGTTGCTATACGTTAGAACAATTAGAAATAAGTCACCTGGATCTGATTCTGTTGCAAAGACTTGAAATTCCAACTTTGACTCGTGTTCGAAATTTACTATTTACTCACAATCGAAGTTTGGAATCCCATGAAGGCTATAATACTTTGGCAAGAATTGACTTCGCCAAGATTTTTCCAAACTTGGCAAACATCGAAATCGGGGGATCTTCTGTAGATGAACTTAATTTTTATTTAACGGACGAGTTCCGACGGAATCCTTGCGAATATAATTGCCCAACTGTAAGTAGCCTTGAATTAGCATATGGTGATAATGAATTAGAGATTCAAGTCAACCCATTACGTGTCACGCTTAAGGATGGAAACTATCAAGATATAAATTCGCGCTACGCTAAAATATTTCCGAATGTGAAGGATTTCCGGATTGGCCACTGTAAGAAATTAAAGAATTTGTGTCATTCCTTGTGGACAGCCTGGAAGGATCTGGAAACCATCGTGATCACTCACGTTGATGATGAAGTTATCTTTGAAAATTTGGATTCTGTTTTTACGGGAATATCAGAGAGCCATTGTGATGCTTTACGGCAGTCGAAAGATTTTACAGATTTCGAAAATGTACAGAGTGAAGCATCCATTCGGAATTTGTCTAGTAAGTTTTGTTTTCTTGGTCTTTGTAATAGTAATAATATTATTATTTTTAATCTGACTCATGCCGTTGTTTAATTTTTTATTTTATGTTCACTGTGTCCTTAGATTTGAAGAAGCTTCGAATAGAAATCGACCATGAAAATACATGCACAAAAAGGTTTCACCGAAATATCGAAAGCCGTGTGGAAACTCCCAGTCACCATTGCCTTCTGTCCGAAGTTACTTGCAAATGTGCGTTTATCCTCATGCCAGAGTTAAATGTGGAAATTGTTCGTCGGATCTGTAAACCTTGGAAGATGAAGTGCCGTGAGTTCAGTATAATTATTTAAAATAATATAATTTAAAAAAAATTAAATTGACATAGGTAATAAAGATTTCTGCATGTTCATTTGGTTGTGTCTGTGTATAATTTTTAGGTTTCGCCCTTGAACATTTAAAGCCATATGTCAATCTCGTAAATTCTGGCCCATCGGAACCGGAGTATTCTGATGTGGATGAAAATTATAGTACTGACACGGATTCTGATGGTTCAGACAGCTTGCCGGTCAACTCTAACAGCAGCGACGCTGATGAAGGTGGAAATAACATATTCGGATGGTGATGAGGTAGCATTGTAAATAATTGTTGAATAAATTGTTTAAAAATACATAATTGTTACGAGTTCGTTTTTGGACAGTAAGCGTTTTCGTAATTTTATTCAAGATAGAAGCTTAGTGTAAACTATGTAGCATGTAAATTGAATAAATAATGTAAGTATCATTATTTAACCAGTTTAACCGGATAGAATTATATTCGTACAAGTGCTGCAGTCATCTTGTTTTATTTGTTGTTAAAATGTAGCTCAGCTGAAAACATTGTGCTTTACTGACGCAATAAATGTTTTTACCCTTTCAAAATCGTGTTGAAATTTCTGTGCTTGGACATTGCTTATTGAATTTATAGTCATAAATAATGGTTACCAGTAAATGAAAAAAAGAAAAATCATAAAATAATAATTATAATAATGTGTTTGGGAGCTTAGTAGTCTGGCTTAGGTTCATTTTTAGCTGCAGCTTTTGGAACAAAATTGCTACCTGGACCAGCAGGATGGTTGTGGCCACTAGCTTTGGCTTTCGGTGTGGGTTTAGCGTAAAGTTCGTTGTCACGAGCTGCTGCTCGTTGACTGACACCCACGAACTTCTCAACAAATTCCATATATTTGACATGGCTGTCATTTGAACTCACCCCTCCCTCAGAAAGTATTTGGTTAACTGGAAAAATTAATACAAAACTCAACCTGTATTTTTCAATTTCGACAGCAACATTCTTGAATTAAAAAGTACAGAGTTATAGTTTACAGATAAGTATACACTAACCTTCTTTTTCGGATAGCCCACGTCCAAAGTATCGTAGTAAAAACCGAACTTCTGCGACGGGAAGCTTCCCCTTTTGCTTCCAGTCTTGGGCTTTAAATCCTTCGATGATATCCTCAGGGATTTGTTCCCTTTGTTTTTGCTTGTAAATCACTTCTAGAAAATCTGCAAAGGTTACGCGGCTGTCTATAATACAAAAATGGGGAAAGAAAATTAAAACAGCATGAATTGTTTATAATTTAATAAGTGTCAAATACTTAATACACATAGCCTATGCATCATAGTGATAATTATGATGTGCACGCAGACAGATTTGTTTTTTTTCTAACTGTATTGTTGCAGATGATTTCTCAATTCGTAGAGAGTAGGAACCAAACCGAGAGACATCAAAGTTCCTTCCAGTTCATTCACATTTAATAATGCTGGCACCTTATTCCGCTCCTTTTTACACTCCTTTGCGTTGAAAAAGAAACTTTCTCGGAATTCTTTGAACCAACAAAATAATAAATTATTAATGTTATTCATATTAAATTGTAATCTTTTACTACCAAGTAAGAACCATATAATTAAGTACCGAATCTGTAATAAATAATATTAAGACTGAGTGCTGGGCACTTTGCATGGCTCTCTTCAAAGCATGACCTTGTCACACAGATTAAAATATCTAATAAAATAACTAAACTAATTTGTTTAAACTCACGTTCGATTTCATCCTCACGAAAATACTTGGCCATTGCGTGACAATTTTCTGCGTTTATCTACTAAAAGCTTGAATTAATTAATTACAAGCAAATTATGGCACAATGCAATAACTGTTTAAGTTTTTACAGATAATTAGAATATTTCCACCAAAGTATGTAGGTATGTATATCGTTGTATCAGCATCAAACCTAAAAATGTAAATTGGGTATAAAAAAGTATTTTTTGTATTTATTTTTAAAGTAAAACTAATCACACTAAATTCTTTACAATCTACAATAAATTAACTGCTATGTAATATTATTAACCGGGATTCTTTAATTTGGAGTTCCGTCCAGGGTACAAACTTATGTTTATCTCATAGTTACGTGGGGATTAGAATGATAATATTTTTATCTCTGTTCAATGTAGCTGATAAGATACACCTATTTTGGGAAGATGTGTGCGTCTAAATAATTACGGCAAACAGCATTCATAATCATCATTCATTCGCACAGGCAGGTATGTCGACAGAGATGTGAGTGACAGATACATATTTTCAAATTGTTTCCATCATATAATTGTGAATGCATATTTTATTACGGATGTATGTACTTATACTTAAGTAAACATTTTCATTTCACACAGGTGGGTATACTTTATTGAGCTTATTGCTTCTAGTGTAAAAAAAATGATCCAATCTACAACTTCAGAACCCAAGCACATGTGACCAAGTGCACCTGTCTAGTTAACCACCAAACGTTTGTTGTAATTATTATTGTAATCTGTACTTCAGTAAATTACAGTTTTAGCAAAGTGCACATGGACGTTTTTGTGTCGATTGCGAAAACATCAACGCAGTATAAACGTATTCTGTCGAACAAAACTATTTTTCGAGAATTGCATTTTTAAAAAACATTATTTTTCTAAACTTGCACTTTTCAAAAATTGCCCTTTTCAAAATACTACTTCAAAAATTGCCCTTTTCAAAAAACTACTTCAAAAATTGCACTTTTCAAAATAACTATTTTTCAAAAATTGGGCTTTTAAAAAACATTATTTTTCTAAACTTGCACTTTTCAAAAATTGCCCTTTTCAAAAACACTTTTTTGAAAATTGCACTTTTCAAAATAGCTATTTTTCAAAAATTTGCGCTTTTAAAAAACATTATTTTTCTAAACTTGCACTTTTCAAAAATTGCCCTTTTCAAAAACACTTTTTTGAAAATTGCTCTTTTGAAAAAACTACTTTTCAAAAATTGCACTTTTTAATACACGGATTGGGGCGTCTTGGGCACTTTTTCTATGGTCTAAAAATCCGTACAATCGGCAATCTGAATCTGACTATTGAGCTACAAGCAGCAAGCGGTTAATTTACACAAGTTGGAAGTGAGACGTGCTGTGGAAGGAAACTCTGGAATTATCACTGATTGAAGTACTATACCTTCAGTACTTCAATATTGTCGGCGATTATAAATTATGTCTAAAAACTAATTATTTCGGATACAAGTAACAAGTAAGTAAGAATTACAATAGTAGTAATACAATTATTATTACATTAATAAATTACTAAAATCTTACTTCATGAGGTTATTGAGTAAGTACTTACAAGTCTAATATTTATAAATTCAGTTTATTTGTTCATTGACAAATTTTAGCAGGATTTAAAGCGTAATAGGTGACAGGCAACTTTTGTCATTTGTGACTGGTTGTAAAAGTAATAATGGGTAAACGGCGAGGTGAATCTAATAAAAGTCTGCAAAAGCGTTCCCGAAGAAATTGCGTAAAAGATACGACGGAAGCTACGACTGGTCTGGATAATGCTACGAAACCCAAAATTGAATCGGAAGTAGAAGAAGTACTTCAGGAACCGTTGGAGGTACCATTGCACTGTTGACTGTGATTAAAATTATTATTTTATTGATTTAACATAAATACAAAATGATTAACCGTCTCAACCATCAACTGACGAAGCATATTTGATATTGATATTTGGCATCACTTTTATATTTTTATTATTTTCAGAATGGCAATGAATCCGTTTCTGGAAATCATGGTTTGAATTCAGATCTGGAAAGTTTGATGAGAGAAGTGTTGAGTAACCATTTGGTAAGTTTCAATGAAGTTTGGAAAGGAATCAAATTAATGTTACTATATTTTTTACCAGCAACAACACTAGCACATCATATTCTGTTCTGTAATTAACCTATCGTTAATTAAATTCATTTTGATTACTTAATGTTACAGATCTTAAAGCAGATTTTTAAGCACGTTCCACTAGCTGACCTCCTTCAGTACGCATTAGTGAATAGGGAATGGAATTTTAGTGCTCGGACTGTTCAACGCGAAGACAGAAAGTGTGTTGCTAAAGTGAGAAAGAATGGACTGTGTCAGGATTTGAAAAAACTCAATGCACTTCTCAAGAATTGTGTTAATATCCCATTCAACGGACTATCCTTGTACTCCTTTTCCGTCTCTTACAATTGGTATGATCACGACTGTGTTGCCGGCTCCAAAAATCTTGACGCATTTTCTACACTGCTGAGTAAAATCCAATTTAAATATTTAGAAATGGGCTGGGATAATGAGTTCGGATGCAATGGAATTCCAGTACTTAAAAAAATCTTTAAAGATAATGTGTCAAGACTTGAAGGTTTGTCACTCTTTGAGATTGAAATTCCACCAGCACAGAGTATGACCGAATATTTTAACATTGAAATCGATCAGTCCAGGTCTACCGGTGTGCCGTGGCTTCCAAAACTAAGATTTCTTGAAATCCTGGAAGAGTTTGAAGATGAAGATGAAGACCGCATTCCTCTAGTGAAAGAAATGATTTGCGCTGCTCCGCAAGTGTCCAAATTGTACGGGGAAATTTCGTCAAAATTTGTTGATTTTATTTGCCAACAAGATAAATTAAGTGCTGTTAAAGAATATCTGTTCGAGCCTGGACTGGATGCTAGTAATGAAGACCCCATGGCAAATAATTTTTATTTTTTTGAAAATGACAATGACGAAAATGAAGAACAAGACCAGCAGAATAGACTTGTAAAAATTAAAAAAGATTTGGAATTAGCTTTGCATTTTGCCCAAGTCAGACCTAAACTGGGCCGAATGTCAGTTTCAACTGAGTGCATGCAGCAAGTGATTCGGGAGAATCCAACACGCGCTTTCGGTTTAGTGTCCGAGATTTTGACGACGATTCTAACAAGTAGCGCGGACGAGATAGAAGAACTTCAGATATACCATCTGGACCTTCTTCTGTTGGCACGGCTTCAAATCCCAGCTTTACAACGTCTTCGTCACATGGTACTGTTATATTGCCCACATTTGGACTGGACGTTGACTCAAATTGACATCTCAAAAATGTTCCCGAATCTTGAGTCCGTCTTATTGTATCCTTCTGCTCCCGACAACATCGACACTTCCTTTTATATTACTAAGGAAATGCATGACCATTATCACGACGCTGTTGATGAAACGTTTCCGTATCCTTGGTTAACTGTAAGAAAACTTGAGTGGAATCTTGTGCACAACCAATGGGATTTTAATCGTCAGATTAATAAAATATTTCCAAATATAAAGGACGTTATAGTGAAAGAGTGTAGGAAAATAGGAACAACTTGCACCGCCTTATGGACCACTTGGCCAGAAATAGAATCCATAACACTGACGAATGTGGATGCGGAATCCGTTTACAAGTCGCTTGATCCCAGTTTTACGGGAATGTCAAAGCATCAGTGTAATCAAATTTGGGATGCAATTTTAGACGGAGTTGATTTCTCTCAATATGCAAAGACTCAAGCTCGTCCTTCTATGAAAGATTTGAAGAGTAAGCTGTAAAACTATCGCATCGTTATAAATATTGTTTATTTTTATTTCTATTGGCGTAATAATGCTTCTAATTTTTTGATTTTGTATTTCAGACCTTAAAAAGTTTCGTATCGAAATAATACATCATTCAACGTGTACACCATCCATGAAATCCTCCGATGAAGTATTTCTCACTGACGTCACCAAAAAATGTGTTTTGGAAAGAATGCCTCACCTTAAATTTGAAGTTGTACGGCAAGTCTGTAAACAGTCTCGGGGTGCCCAGTTATGCCGTACGTTCTGGATATATTCTAAAGCCCTTTAATTTCTTTTGACTCATACAGCTTTGCCGATTTGAGCTTAAATCACTAAATGATTTTTCTCTGACCATTGTTGCAGGCTATTCTATGGAACATTTGGAGCCTTGTGCAGTTCTGCTTAGTCCTGACGATTCGATTACCCCACGAAGACCTCATGTCAAAGTCTTCCGCAACTACTGTTGATGGTCTCCTTAAATTGGGTACTCTGACGATTGCCTACTGCCTACTCAAAAATTAAATTAAACGTTCTGATGCTTATGTACCAAAATTATTTTATTTATAACGGAAAACTGAAACCTGGTGCGTCTTGAATAAAGTTATCTAGTGTCTAGTTATAGATAGTTATTATTAATAAATCAGTAATGTCAGTTTATTATTGTAAATAATAATAGTTCAACGTTCGTTTTCATTAATAAATAATTTAACTAACTAAAGCGTCCTCAATCCACAATTTCCATAATTTGGTTTTGCATTATCAAATCCAGTCAAATTGTATGATTTGCATATTTTAGATGTTCCAAGTTACCATAGAAACCGTAGAAAGTGTAGTGCATTCCGTGAGAGAGAGATTGCTTGATCTATCATTGAGTTCCATGCAGCACTGCATCCCTCGCTCTTTCAAATTTAGCCGTGTGCATGCATGACGAATAAAAAAAAAGGCAGTAGCGAGGGAAGCGAGAAGTAATTATGACCGTAGCAGCATCAAATTGATCGATAATAACTGAGTACTGATTATTGATTATTAAATAATAATCTTAATATTGTTTAAGATTGAAAAGTTGAAAAGTGCTCTTCAGTTTTGTGTTTGATACTTGTGGCTCACATTTGCCTTTAAGATTTTAAATAATCTGTCGAATAAAGAACTATTGGCTTGACTGTCTTTCAACTCTTTAGACTTGTCTAAAATTGTTGGGCACTTGAGAATTGAAATAATTTGGTTTCGCCACCCGCGTATAAAATGAAGATTGAAGAAGTTAGAAGCACGGCGAAGACACAGAGAATCTCAGCTCATTCTCATGTCAAAGGTCTTGGTCTGGATGAAAATGGAACTCCGTTGCCTCAAGGAGCTGGGCTTGTTGGTCAAGAAGCTGCTCGAGAAGTAAGTTCAAAGTTGAAAGTTAATGATTATTATTAAATGTTAGGTTGTTGGTAATTTAAGGTCAACGGTACTATATAGTGAATTTAAAACCAGTTCAGTAATAACCGTAGTTAAAACATGGATTTCAACTTAATCTGACCTTACATATTTTTATGGGATTTTTTTAGGCTGCGGGGATCGTAGTGGATATGATTCGGTCGAAAAAGATGGCTGGACGAGCAGTATTACTGGCGGGTCCTCCTGGCACTGGCAAGACGGCTGTTGCTTTGGCTATAGCTCAAGACCTTGGTAATAAAGTCCCCTTCTGTCCCATGGTGGGCTCTGAAGTGTACTCCAGTGAAATCAAGAAGACAGAAGTTCTCATGGAACATTTTCGTAGAGCTATCGGACTTAGAATTAAAGGTAGCTACATAGAATGGACGAAGGTCCAGGTCATTTAAGGACTCTGGACTGTTTTTAGCCTCATTTTATTAGTTTGTAGGAAATTATGGTTTAATCATTTTAAAGTAGTTGGGTGTTGATGTACAATACGTGTTGTAAAAGGTATATTACTGTAACTATGGAAGCCTTCAGTGGTGCACATTGTTTTGTTTATGATGATTATGAATTGATTTTTAGAAACTAAGGAGATTTATGAAGGAGAAGTGACTGAATTGTCTCCCATTGAAACTGAAAGTCCGATGGGGGGCTATGGGAAAAGTGTAAGTCACGTTATTGTTGGTCTGAAAACATCTAAAGGGACTAAACAACTCAAGTTGGATCCATCAATTTA
>JAQFZC010007927.1:0-10697 GCA_034695205.1 Dicyrtoma fusca | reverse complement strand
AGTGGTGGACAGAAGCAGCGTGTGTCCATCGCAAGAGCGGTTTACAACAATTCAGATTTGTATTTATTTGATGACCCCTTAAGTGCTGTAGACTCCCACGTTGGCAAACACATCTTCGACAAAGTGCTGAGTTTAAAGGGTCTTTTGCGACGAAAAACAAGAGTACTTGTCACCAATGCGCTGCATTTTCTACACCAAGTGGACCACATCGTTGTGCTAAAAAGTGGCGAGATTTCTCAAACGGGAACTTACGAAGAACTTGTGGCTCAAAAGGTGTTATAATTAATTATTTAATTATAACTATCAACTGCGATAAAGTTTCATTGCGTATAATTTTAATTTTTGTGTGTGCAATCAGGGCGAATTTGCCGAGTTAATCAGTCAATACACACACGACGTAGAAGAGGAGACTCCCAACAGTAGTGTCGACACAATCAGGATATCAAGAGCCGTAGAAGAACAAAGGAAAGGTTCTATTGGAGTAGAAAGCAGCGGCGATGGGAGGCGGGCTTCCCTACGAAGTAGAATACAGTCTGAGTCGGAAGTGGAGCAAAGCCTATTGGATCAAGAAAAACTAATTTTAGCCGAAACCATGGAAACGCAGAGTGTCAAATGGTTGATTTATTTAGACTACTTCCGGGCTGCGGGGTGGACTCGAGTTATTGTATCACTGTTACTCTTCTTTGCGTTCCAAGGTTCTTACTGCTTACGTTTTTTTTTACTGGCGACTTTGTATAATTACAATATTTTTTTTAAAACAAATATTGCAAATAATCCTGATGTGATTGTTGTTAATAACAGCATTTGCATTGGGATCAAATTTTTGGCTTGCCACTTGGTCCAACGAACCAGTAGTGAATGGGACCCAAGGGAATAAAGATTTATATCTCGGAGTTTACACCGGTCTTGGAGTTGCGCAGTGTAATTAAGTCGTTTTAAAACTCTATTACAAAAAATGTAAACTATAATTAATAATATACAACACAGAAGGTACCGGACAACGGCCAATTCTAAACTTCTTATTTTGCTTATATGTATAGCGCTGTCATTCATGGTGGGGACGGTGGTGATTTGTCTGGCGGCCGTTCGCGCCGCATCTGTCTTCCATTTAAATATGTTGGCGCGGATCATGAGAGCCCCAATGTCCTTCTTTGACACGACCCCTACCGGAAGGATTGTGAACCGATTTTCCAGGGACGTCGACGTCATGGACAACATACTTCTGGCTTGTATTCGGCTGTGGCTCAGGCAGGTGACCAGCGTAATTAAAACACTCGTCGTCATCATTTACAGCACACCTTTCCTGGTCGTCATAATCCCTTTAGGTCTTCTCTACTATTTTGTTCAGGTAAATTAACATTGAATTATAATTGTTACCCTTTTCTTTTCAGATTGTTGGAATTTAAACCGCGTTAAATCATTGTTTTTATGGCTTGCCAGTTCTGCCTAGGTAAAGCATTTTTTTTAAATTTCACTTAATAGATGATCTACATTCCTACATCTCGTCAGCTAAAACGATTAGAATCTGTTACCCGGTCCCCCATGTATTCTCTTTTTGGTGAAACTATCAATGGGGCAGCAACGATTCGGGCTTATGGTCAACAGCACCGATTCATTTCCGAGTCCGAAGTGATAGTGGATAAGAACCAAGCCTGCTACTACCCTTACATCGTTGCTATGAGGTGAACTGCGAGAGTACAGTTTGAATTACAACCAACCCTCAAGCATGTTGCTAATCACTCTTTCTATAATTATTTAATATATTTTGAATAACCGTTTGTTTTACAAACCCATTTATTACAAAGATGGCTCGAGGTCCGACTTCAAACAACTGGGAGTCTTGTCATTCTTTTCACGGCTCTCTTCACTGTGTTGGGAAGGGAAAGTCTTAATCCTGGGCTAGTTGGACTCACCGTTACCTACGCATTGCAAATAACAAACTCGCTTACGCAGCTTGTTCACGCAGCTTGCGATCTCGAAGCAAATATTGTGGCGGTAGAGAGAGTAAAGGAGTATGGGGAAGTTCAACAGGTTATTAAGTAGCTTCTTTTAAAACAATCATCTAATTATACGGAATAACTCACCACAATGTTTAATTAAAGTATTTGTGTAATTATAAAGGAAGCACCGTGGATGCCCAAGTTGAGAAAGCCTGCACAAACCTGGCCAGAGAATGGTTCAGTTCAATTTAAAAACTATCAGACTCGATATCGTGATGGAATGGATTTGGTATTGAGAAATGTAACCTGTAATATTGAGCCTGGAGAAAAGGTAAGTAATCTAGGAATTTAATAAAATAACAACACGAAGGAAATGATTGTGAGTACTAATTCAGTTTTACACGAATTTGTGTGCCCTTTAAAGATTGGCGTTGTTGGACGAACTGGTGCTGGGAAGTCTTCCCTGACTTTGGCTTTATTTAGAATTATCGAAGGCGTCAATGAAGGCACGATCACAATTGATGGGGAAGACATTAAAAAACTGGGTCTCCACGACGTTCGATCTCGACTCACGATAATCCCACAGGATCCAGTGCTCTTCTCAGGAACACTGAGGTTTAATTTAGACCCCTTCGGAAAGTATTCCGACAGTTCAGTGTGGCGAGCTCTGGAATTGTCTAATTTAAAAGCATTCGTGGAAGGACTGCAAGGGGGATTAGAATTTAAAGTGTCCGAAGGTGGTGACAATGTGAGGTAAGGGTTTTAAATGTAAGTTTTAATTACATTTTAGAAATATAAACATGCATGCTTTATTTTTTGTTTTTTTACTCCCCAGTGTTGGTCAGAAGCAGTTAGTTTGTCTGGCTCGTGCACTGTTGAGGAAAAGTAAGATTTTGGTTTTGGACGAAGCAACAGCCGCTGTGGATTTAGAAACTGACGATTTAATTCAGAAAACAATTCGAACTGAATTCAAGGACAGCACAGTCATTACCATTGCTCATAGATTGAACACAATTATGGACTCTACCAGGTATAGCATTATACTAAAATTACTTGATCTATGTTTTACTGCAGGTCTTATATTTTTCATAGGTATTTTCCAAAACTTAACTATTTTATAATACTAACTTCTGAATTTATTGACTTTCCAGGGTAATGGTTATTGAAAGTGGCAGCATCCGAGAATTTGATTCACCCGAGAAATTACTTAAGAATGTCGAATCGCAGTTTTATGCAATGGCCAAAGATACTGGGCTTATTTCAAATGCAGATAAAGAATAATGGTTAACAAATGTAAAAAACATAGGTACCTCCAGGGTTTGTTTTAGGTTTCCTGCAATAGAGAACTACTACATATTTCAGATGATGGTGAAACGTCAACTCATGGGCATTCAATACTTTTATTTATACTAGCAATTGCAATATTTTTGTAAAAATGATACCAATACAAGAAACAATTTACAAATGTACCCCTACCTATACCTATTATGTTATGTTATAAAAGAATAAAAGTTTCTCTATTCAATGACATGTAGCAGATTCCAATTAGAATATTTGTACAATTTTTCAGTATAACTTACGCCAGAGGCAGTAAGAGTAGTTCCAATAACATCTGTCATCTATGAACATATCACATTTGTACCAAACATCATAAGCTAATCAAATCAGCTTCCTTCTACGCAGTTTAATCAGTAGAAGTGCCAAAACGTCCATCCTGTCAGTATCTATAGATATTCTTTTGCGTATGTAGATATATAATATAATTAGGTATATAATTTGTAAGAGACAGAGCCTGGAGAGGGGAAGAGGAGAGGCAGGCATGAGGAGGGAAGGAGTGCCGAGTGGAGAGTAGACCTGTGGAATAGAATGGAAGGAGCGAGAGTGAACTGGAGCGGGGTGAAGGGGAGAGGAGCTGGGCTGGATAGGCTATTAATAAGTAGCTATCGGAGGGAAGACGAAGTGCGTCAAGTTGGGAGCGAACGCGACAATAAGAACAAAGAGAGGAGCGACGCTGTGGAGTCTGGGAGACGGGAGAATGTCGTAGCTCTTACCAGTCTGTTATCAACTTCCAAGCCATTCACATCAAGAGCTACAGTGGATAAACGCACACCTTCCCAACTCAAACCCAATTCTTCTTCTTTCATTTTTCCTACTCAGTTCCTTTATAGGGATTGAGTTTTATTGTATAGTATTAAGTATCACAGCTGTAATTAGTGGTGAGAAGAGACTGTAGTTTAAGTGTGCGGAGAGAGAACTTATCGGGTTTTATGAGATTGTGGCGGTGTAAATAAATCAAGTTCAGTCACGAATCTAGCCGAGTGGAATGTCAGGGGGATTTTATTAACACCTGGAATCACTGTGAATAGTAAGGCATAAGAAAGTGCGTCATAGTGTCTCCCGGGGGACCTGGGACGAGAGGGAGATTCACTAGTCGTGTGGGAGTCGGCGGTGAATCAGACAGAAGTGCATCATTCATAAACTAGCGTGAGGAGGCCTCTTCCTCCGCGCATTTCCGAAGGAGGTCAGGATACCAAGAATTGTGCAGAACACGAAGGTGTCATCTTCGTATGAGAAGAAGTCACACGAGAATCGCCATATCCCAGAAGAGGGATGTTAAATCGGACCGAGCGAAGGGAGTCATAGGTCATCTACGATCAGAGACGATTTTGGCGTAAATCTGTGTTGCACTGGCGACCGTAAAAATTTGAGTTTTTGTGAAGGGAGGAAAAAACGGAATCGTACTGAACGAAGAATTTCAGAGGTAACTATCTTGTAGGTCATCCTGACATGGAAAACTTAGACCAGACTATCCTGATCAAACTGTAAGTAACTCGTCTTGGTTTTAAGTTAAATTTTTTATCATTATTTGTTTATCTGGGTGCTTATTACACTAGCATTAAGGGCTACTAAAACGGCGTAGTAGTAAGTGAGCATACAGTAGGAGTCACGAGTTGGTTCGTAGTGGGGGCAGAGTATAAGGGGCCCAGTCCTGAGAGCCGGAAGAGGAGGAGCGAACTTTACGTCCGCGGGACTCGGGGGGGGGCTGAAACCCTGAGTTGGGCTAGAGCCAGTGGCCAACACCCTCCTGGTCGGGAGCTGGAAGGAGTAGATCAAAGAGTAGAAAGACAGAGAGGAAGTAGTATTACAGAATCATGTCAGTAGGGGTGACGAAACGATTTTTCCCAGGGGACAACCCCGCCAAGAAAGTAGAAGGGGGATGGGAAGACAGTCAAACCGAGGGCTACCGGGAGGGGGGGGAGAGTCGGCAGAAACTTGTGATAGAGGAGGGAAGCAAATGTATTCTTCCTTGTACCCGCATCCTAGTAGCTACCTAGACAGGCAAGAAGATCCAGAGGACTATTGGATAGGTCGGACGAGGTGTGAAACCGTCAGAAAGCGAACAGCGTCTACACAGACGGGATATGAAAAGCGAATCAGGTGAAAATCAGAGAAATATCAAGAGAGACAGAAGACAAAAGGGGAAGGGAATGGAACACCTTACAGACCAGGGAAGTCCGGGTTTCAGGACAAGGTCGAAGAGATAGAAAACACGAAAGAACAGGGCGACTGGCCATCGACCAGTCGTCTGATGAGTAAGGCTTATCAACAGCTACAGAGCCTCTTCAAAAACTACCAGAGGATAATGGCAGAGATTCTGGAGGAAATGAATCTTGTGAGGGCCACCAGGTCCTAGATAAGGAGATATTTGGAGTATCATGGTGTAGCGAAGCCAGTGAAGAAAAGCAAAATGGGAGATCAGGGGACCCATACCAAGAAAAATGTCCGGAACCTGGAAGACTCGAGGGGCCAAGAACAAAAGCAAGAAAAAGTCTGTGCCATATGCGGATTCTGAAACATAGTGATTAACGGAGTAGCACAGAATCCGACAGCAACACCGGAAGCGGAAGAGAAGAGCAATTACGACGAGGTGTTCGAAACCTCGCACACACCCAAGGACCTGAAAAGATTGAATTGTGCCAAACGCAAAAGATACATCTGAGTCCGGGGCTACAGCTACAGCCAGTTCCTATCGAGCGAATGAAACCAATCCAGCCGACACCGACATCGCCAGTAGAGGGCGAAGGCGAAATTTGGGGAAGTGGTAGGGAAAGCGGCAGCTCAGTTTGCGGGGCTGCAGAACATCGTGATATCCGCTGGGAGGAAAGACTCGAACTCGGAAACGGAGGCGAAAGGTCCGGCAGTCAAGAAGGTAGCAGATAAATCAAAATCCAGATCCAACTCCAATTATCAAGTATCCGACCGAATCCAACAGAGCTAAGGGCAGACGTCAAACTCAGCCCCGAAATCCCATGGGATCTCGACATAAGCACTACTCCAATCTTCTTAATCAGGGGGAACAACAGCCGAGGAGCTCCTAACCGGGTAGTCTGAGGTTGGAAACAGTCTTAATATAATCCCCCTCAAAAAAATCGAGCATAGCCGAGAAAAAAGTGGATCAAAGAATGGTTGAGTAGGCAGGGGGGAACGGAAGGAGATCCTGAAGTCTTGACATGGATGGGCAACTCGAGAGAGATGGTGAAAGAGGCTAAGAGTGTATGGGCAACAGCCAAGGCAAAGCCTGTTGACCAGTCCAGAGAGGAGCCAACTCATGGGGGGACGGAAGGGAATTCCCGAAAGGGACCTAAAAAGAGGGAAAGATAAAGAAGCTACAAAATCACCTGGGGAAGAAAGGGTGAAAGAGCCGGGAAGGCCAACTTAGACATCCTAAGGTAGACATCGAGACAATGATCAGAGTTTTCCTTGAAGGCCAAGGACGGAATGGAGGGGAGATAAAGGCACGCGACCACAAGGGGGTTAAGCTCTAAGAGGAAAGAGAGACGCCGGGGCTCAGTGGTGTTCCTATTCTCGCGGGGGAAATAAAGCTGTTCCGAAGAGAGAGGCGCTGAGAGGCTGGGCAGGCATCAAGAAAGGGGTAGCATTAAAGGAAGGATACGCAACAATACCCGAAACGGTAGAGTAGAGCGATACATGCATACGGATAAAGTAAGGTTACTAAAGCGGATGCCAGATTGTGTTACAGAAGCGAAAGAGAAATGAAGCGGACGAGAATCAAGGGAAAAGGATGAGGAGGACGCAGCAAGAGGAAGACAAAACTGGGACGTGGAAAGAGACGAGGAGGCGACAAAAAACCGGGGCTACGAGCGGGAGTGCAAGGCCCTCCCCACCTCTGAGACGTCCGTCGGGAATTCTGTGGGAAGACAGAAATTCCGATGGGCAGATGCGGGAGAGACATCAGACACAGATCTGGTCCTCTGTCTGACCGCTGGAATAGAGTACGAAGCGAGAGGAAATGAGGCACGACTCAACTAGCTGATTTAAGAAAATTCGACAGGCACCGAGAGAGTAGTGCCAGTATGACTGAGAGGTATAACTCAAGAGAAAAGGAGGAAAAGCAGTAAATGAGGGTAACAGATAGATAGAAGAGGGTAGGACGCTTAACCGCGATCGGTGCAGTAGCAAATTTATTCAGGGGGGAACTTGATTGGGTATAGAGACAAGTTCCTCCCCTGCCCATCACCGACGAGCCAGAACGCTTCATCGGGGTGCCGGGTCAGAGGTTTTACCAAGGTGGTACCCTACGCTCTATCGATTTAGTGGCAGCAGGTCCTGTGGAAAAAGCAAATAAAAAATAGATAAAGAGTATACAAAATTCAAAGAAGCTAACCCTTCATCTTTCCTATCTCTTTAATACCCCTTTGCCACCGTCTATGGTCGCTAGTTACTAATAGGCTGACCGACTGAAAGAGGGAGATGGGAGTAGTCGAAGGTACCAGGGAAGGAGACAAAGGGCTGTGAGTAGTATTCGCTTCCGGTTGGGGCAGGAAGCCATCGACTCGCCAGAAAGCGGCACAAAGAGCTGAGGAAGAGGGAGTTCAAGGGTACAGTAAGGCTACGAGCATCGGCTTCTGGAAGTTAGGAAGCCATTAGGTTAAGTTAGGTTAAGTTAGGTTAAGGCAATCAATCAGGAAATAGACAGCGGAGATATTGAGGCGTCGAAGAGGGAGATACCGAATTCAGGGATTTAGTCGAACGGCAACAGAGATATAGGCAGGAAGTCGGTGGTCAAGGGTAGGGCAGTCAAGGTAGTTCTGGGTAGTGAGCCGAGGAACCCCAGACTCTGGGATAGGTACATAAAAGACGAAGCAGCCGGGTACTCCGCTAAGAGCCGAAGGTGAGCGAGCGGAGTTTAATGCCCACAGACGGCCGTCGAGGTGACGAGAGGCGAAGGATATAAGGTGGAAGGGCGAGGTGCTGTCAGTAGGGTGGACCATAGTGAGTCCTTAAAGACTTCCTGGGAAGACATCCGTACCCAAGTCCTGCGTTCCCGAATCTAGTCACCGAAAGGTATTATGAATGGAGTCATGGCACTACTCGTAGAGAGGTCTGCCTCCAGTGACTATCATAGATAGGATAGCGGAGGGTCCTGCCCGCCGCACCAGATGACGTCCAACCGATTTCGGCCTGAGAGTGGGGCTACTGGTGCGATTGAATCTGGAAATTGGGGATCAGGAGGGCCAAGGGCCTAATGAAGGAAGGCGCTAAGTAATGGTACTACATACTAAGGCTGCGATGACGGGATTACTACATTGGAGGAGTCAAGTCTGGGGCGAGAGTTCGAAGGAGGCACTAGAATATGGGAAAATCGTGTGGTATACCTAGGATCCTGAGCAGGCCGGGCGGCTGAACTCACGAAGTGGGGAATTCGGCGTTGTCCTCAGAAGAGAAGCAGGGAACCCAGGACAGCCCTATGCAGGGGCCTCGTTGGGTCGGTCGGAACTGATACTGAGTCGAGGTAGTCCAAATTATTTAGTATTAGTTAGCATCTTCTAATTGGCAAGAAGGGCTTTTTTAGCCCTGCGAAATAATATTGAGATATAAGATCATAGTTCCGGATCCCGCGGCAGCGGAAGATTTTCATATGGGACCGAATGGCAGCGGCCCATTTCTTCTGATAGAAACGGAATAAAGGGAGAAATTAAGAGAGGGAGTCGGAATAGAGGTTGAGTCGTGTCTCCGAAAAGAGCGTACCTAAAAGACAGAAAAAGGGGACCGGGTGTAGAGAATGGAGAAAGGAATTGAGGCTAAGGGCACGTTCTATTGTCTGGTTACAGGGTTGAAGGAGTAAATGCGGTGTCATGGACAGGAGCAAGGATGGACTCAGAGGCGCACATGCGGATCCTGGCGGCGTTACCAACACAACAAGTGTTCCTGCCTCGGACAGCATGGGCATTGTGACAAGCAGCAAAGAGACCTCGGTTGCCCATCACTCAGAGACTGCAGTTGGACAACAAGTTCCAGGAGCGATACACGTCATACCAGGGAGTAACAGAGGTTAGTAAGGGGTGGGAGATAGAATCGCGAGAGGCGTTACGAGGAGCAGAGTTCAGCGAGGAAATGAAGTCGCGAGGGCGATTGAGACTCCTTTAAACCTATGCAGCATATACGGCCCAGACGGCAAAAGTGTTGAGCGAGGGTCTGGCCAGCGCAGCGGAGGACGGAATTGTTGCAGTGTACTTTTTAAGAGCACGGACATACAGGAGCTACATTACAACAATTGTAGTAGCAGGCACCAAGGCGGCGGTAGTATTTGGGGTGCAGAGAATCCCGGCGAGTGTGGAAATCTAACTGAAAGGCATCCTCCAGGACCTGAAGTTAATTTTTTTGACTCGGGTCTGAAGCCTCGGCTACACTCTGACTCGGGTCTAGTGCCTTTGCTGCACTAAGACTCGGGTCTGACTCCACACCACCACTATGACTCGGGTCTGATGCTGCCTCTGCAGTGTGACTCGGGTCTGGAACTGGGGCTCAGAACTGGACTAGTGTGACCTAAACTATAGTTACTCGAGTTTAGGACCCTGATGCTGAGTTCTCTCTCCTCTTATAACCAGTGCAGACTAGTTCCTTACACTTGACCTTCACCCTACTGACTTGACACTGACCTTCAACTGGTGACTTGACTTGATGCGAACATTTGACTTGACTAGACTTGACTTGCCACTATGCAACTGTCGACTGCAGTTTCACGATGTGAACTACTAAACTGGGTAGTGAAGGAATGGAATGGTGAGATGTGACATGGAACTGGAAGTAATGAGTGTGGAACTGACAAGTGTACACTGCAATGAAAATGAATGTGAAGTGGTGCACTGTGGTTGTTTGTGACTTGCCTTGTGGCAATTAAAAGGCCGAATTATTATTGTTTCAATAATCAAAGGTTACTCACACACACACATAAACTACTAACAATTATTTCCAAATAGTTTCCAATCAATACCAACTTAACTCTAATCAAATTCACCGAGTTCTGCTCGCAGGCAGCTAAATTTATAAATGAGTCACACTGACTAAACACTAGTAGTGAAAAATCAATTAAAATACTGTTAGGAATATCAAATAAATATCTGAAATCGTAGTAAATTCGAAAATGTCAACCAAGTCAAAGCCGAGTTCAAGCCAGAGCAAAACAGCCAAATCAGCTGATAATCAAATTAAGTGTCCATGCCCACACTGTAAGAAATTAGTTGGTGACGTAGAAGACGGAGACGGAGCACAGTGCGAGGCATGTAGAGTGTGGATGCACTTCTCATGCGTTGACATGAGTCCAGAACAGCAGGAACTATACAAGCACATGTCATCGTCAGTAGTACTCCTGTGTCCCATTTGTATTCGTGACCTTCGGTGCACTTCCAAGATAAAGGAAAGCATAGAAGAACTGCAACAAACAATGGCAGAAAT
>JAQFZC010007926.1:0-10698 GCA_034695205.1 Dicyrtoma fusca | reverse complement strand
ACGAGAGTAATTAAAACTTCAATGGCCTGTAATTAAGAAGAATAAAGATATGACAGGTGTATTTCCTCTTCTACCTGTTCCACTTTATTGTGCGTGACAGTAATTACATATTACCTATTATGATTTTTTGAATGAAAAATACTGCATTTATAAATGGATTTATAAATGGTGTAATTAAAAGCTGAGTCTTTTATTTTAATTTCAAATTCAATATCAACAACCTTGACTTTTCTCACAAACCATTAAAGTCGCTATAAATATGAATTGTCATATTTTGTGATCATTGAATGAGTGGAGTGACATGTCACACTCACTCGTACAAAACAATCAACAATGGAATAAAGGGTCAGTGTGACAAATGGTACATTTATATATCTACGTATTAATACAAATATTTTTGACAATCTACAGCCTACAGTTTACAGCTATTACTTCGATTTGGTTGACAGGATTGTGTGGGCAACGATGCGATGTAGATACATAGAACGATTACATAACACGAACACGGCAAATATTAATATACAAAAGGCTAAGGCAAGCGAGCTTAGCAGACCGTGTCAATCAAGTGTTGACATCTAAAACCAGAAAAGTGTGAAACCAAGACAGTCTGGGTTATTGAGATTCATTATTTACAGTTTTGTTCAGCAGTTACTTAATATTTTTGTGATTATATTATCTATAAAGAAATAATGTACAGAGTATAGATAGGCAATTAATAAATTAAAATATTTATAAAAAAAACTAATTTTAACATCATTGTCAATTAATACTGAAAAAAAAATAGATTGTCGTTAGACTTTAAAGTAGCCTCTATGCTTCCTCTTGATATGACAATTCAAAAATGATTTGAGGCCAAACACCTGTCCACAGAGGGGGCAGACAAATTGTTGGAGCCCCAATTCCTCGCCGTGCTTCGCCCTCTTGTGCGTAATGAGACCGGAATTACTCGTAAATGCGAGGGAACAGTGGGGTATTGGACATATAAAGGGCTTTTCCCCCGTGTGGATCCTCTCGTGATCCCGAACTTCACGGCTGCCAATGAAGGATTTCTGACAAAATCGACACTGGAACCGGGTCCGACCGCCGTGGGACTCAATGAGGTGACGTCGAAGGCTGTCCCGGTATTTGAAGGTCAAGGGGCAGTAAGTGCAAGTGTGGGGTCGATCTTCCGAGTGAGTGAGCTTGTGTCTGGCAAGAATGTGAGGGAGTCGGAAGCAACCATAGCAGATTTCGCACATGTACGGTCTTAACACCGTGTCGGTCGAAGGTGATGGATCATTTGGATGAATTTCAAGGAATTCATTCATTTGTTGAAGCTGATCTCGAACAGGTAAATTTGTATGGTTATGGTTAGGGTTTTGGTTATGGTTAGAACTTCTTGTGGTGAAACTCTGATGTAAAACTGGCCCTGGTCCTGGTCCTGGTTCCGACAAAGGGTCAATCAATTCAGATTCATTCTCAGAAAAAGCTTCAAAACTTGACTGCTGGTACTGAAAAGGGTTCAATTCTTGGTGAAAAGTTGTGGAATTAAATTGAATACTTTCAGCTCCATCAAAACTGGCTTCATCATCATCTTCTAGAATAAATTCCTGAACATCCTGTTTCACTTCCACATAATTACCTGACACATTTATAATTTGAAAATCACTAGTGAATGAGCTGGAATCTTCTTCTGCTGCTGGTTCGGATTCACATTTTACTGGAGTTATTATTAGTTGGTTGCTGTTGCTACTACGTCGCTTATTTGCTTCGAAAGTTGAAGGAAATTTTTTATTTGCACTTCCGGTAGAAAATTCGTTGGTTTCGGTTACTTTACGTTTCTTATTCGACCCGCACCCGACTCCGGCTGTGGTTGCTTGCGCTTCTATGTAGATTTCACTATAACATAAATAAAATGAAAAAAAAGTAATTAATTTAAATTAACAATCAACAATACACTAAAATGAAGCCAGTAGTACAGACCTATGAACAACATTAAATAATAATAATGATTTGCTGTTTGTAATAAGGACAAAAAGGATGGAATTTTACTTTTGAAATGCCAAAAATCCTCGATTTTTTCTTTTCGATTGTTGATTATTGATCTTTTGATTGTTAACGGCTGTCAAATTCAAGTTGGAACTTTGGGCGTCAGTTTTTTCACTTCCAACAGTTTTAATTTCTTCTTTCGTCAGTTTAGTTAAAGCCACGAACGGATTCAGACGGTCACTTCGACGAAGAGCATCAGCACCAGGTTCTTTTTTAGTTTGAAGCACGTCAATGTCAAGGTCACGGGCATCACTGAAATAATTCGATGAAATAGATGACAGGTAATTGTAAGTGCATACAAACAACAAATGAACAAATGACAAAGGAACAAGCAACAAAACCAAAGTAACAAATAGAATTGTAGAATGCACAACAGTTTTGTAGGATAGCAATTAATTAGCAATAACACTAAATTGAACATAATTTTTAATGAAAATTAAGATATCATTTCTGCTAAACTTACTCTGAATTGTGATAAATAAATTTTTCTTCAAAGACGATGGCTTTAATCTTGAGACAGTCCTCCAAATGGCTCCCCACTTTGTGTTCAATTAATTTCGACGGGCACGGAAATGAACTTTGACAGAGTTTACACACGAACTCAAGTGCAGGATTAAAATCGAATCCCATTTTTGTTTCAAGGAATAAATAATTAACATTTATTTAATTATTAATAAATTATTTTACAACTGAAACTGAATTATTAAAGCTGAAAGCTGGAATTGGAACTCACAAACTACAAACGAGAGGAAATGACGAAAGTGGTGCAAAAATTGCTTCTGGCGTTTCTTTGAATTTGCGGCGCCTTCAAAGATTGAAGAAACAGCCAAGGATGCTGGTAAATGTGGTAAAAATTATTTCTGACCACAATTACCCGTCCCGTCGGCCGTCGGGTAATTGTGGTAAACCTTTTACCCACCCCGGACCGGGACCCCGACCCCGCCCGACCCGTTAAGTCCCGTTACCCGATTTTGATCTTGTGACCTGTAAGGACCCGAATTTTGTGCAATTTTATTTATTTTAATAATTTTTTATGGTGTTACTAATTTAAACTACGTACAAATTATTCAAATAACAGTTATTATTTATTTATTCAATTTTTTCACTGTTAATGTTCAACACAATAATTATTTTGTACAAATACCCGACAGTCGACAGCCTCTTAAGCTTGGAGAGGAAATAATACTAAAATTAATTTCAATAAAACAATTCAAACGACTGACCACTATGGATTTTAACTATGTTGTTTGGCTTGCCATTTGCACACCCTCATGTGGTCATTTTTGTGCCATTTCTGTTTAAAAGTTCTAGAGCAGCCGTCGTGACCGCATTTGAATGGCTTATGGTTCGTATGACTTAGAAAAATGTGACGCTGGAGAACAGACTGGAGTCCAAATATTCGTCCACAGTGTGGGATGGGACAAAAAAACTGTTCCAGTCCCAGTTCTTCCCCGTGCACCACCCGAGTGTGGATGGTTAAGGAGGATTTGGCAGTGAAGGTCATGGGACAGCGGGCCACTTGACATTTGAAGGGTCGTTTCCTGGAGTGGCTTCGCATGTGCTTTTGTAGCCCATCTTGGTAGCGGAAAGATGAGGGACAAGTCTGGCACTTGTAGGGCTTCGATATTAATTCTAATTTGGCTGAAATGGAATTTGAGCTTGGAATAATCTTTTGACTGAGATTTTGCTTGCGATGGTTCGGAAGCTGACGCTTGTGTTCAGTATCTTGATCTTGACTAATTGATTGAGATTGTGTAGCACCGAAATGACTGACATGGAAAAACGGATCTTGATCAAAATTAATACTGAAGCCAGAATTTGCAGCTGTTTCTTCAAATTCATGAAATTCTTGCTTCACCAACGAATCGGGGAAGGCCACATCGATGATATCAGACTGGACCTGAAGTGGCTTTGACTTTGAGGGAGCATGACCTTGAACTTCGACGATCTTCCTTCCTGTAGGTGAAAAATTTGTTAAAATTGTTGGAGATGTGATCAAGATTGAGACTTCAGGTGTTAGCAAACTTTCAATTTCATCTCCTGGGTCCGGTAGTCCATTATTGGTCTGATTTATAGTTTCTACTGTAGCAGGGTCGTCTTCGATTTTTACTGCCGTTGCTCCTGCTAAGACTGCTAACGGTGACGGTGATGATGCGGGTTTCGGAGATTTACAGTCAGCAGGCAGTAGGGAAGATTCGGTTGATGCTACACTGAAATGTATACGAAAGACACACGCAAATAAATAAAAAATTATGCAAAATTAAAAATTAAAATCAAATCAAAAGTTCACATTCAACGTTCAACAGTCAGCTGTATTTTCTAATAAATTATTATAACTTACGGAATGATATTCGAACTTATCAAATTGTGTTTCTGTTTATTACTGGAACTTAAAGGCTTGCAAGTTTTCCCATTTTTTCCATTTTTTCTTTGATATTTTTGAAATCTTAGAGGTGCAACTTGACCGAAGTCTAAATTTTGATTTTTTGGGATAACCCATCTAATATCCAAAATCAAAAAACCAAAAGTAAAGTTGAAAGTAAGTATTAATGAAGAACTCAATCTAATGTTATAATAGCTAATAATAATAATAAATAATCATTTTTTAATTCATGTTCTAACAAATCTTACACGTGTTCCAGAAGTTTCTCTTCGAAAATGATGCATTTGATTTTCAAACAGTCCTCAAAGTGTCGTTCTAATTTGTGCTCCTTCAATTTTTCACAAGTAGGAAAGAGATTCATACACAGTTTACAGACAAACCAAGTCACAGGGTTGAATTCTATATCCATAGTTCAAGAATTCAATAATTTCGACATTTTTAAGATTAAAAATTAAAATGAACAAATGATTTTATTTTATTGAATTTACAACAAAAACCAACAACCAACACATGACACAACACCCAAGAAAACTTTGTGAAATTGAAATTGCAAGAAAAACAAAATAAGACTCAAATTCTTAGTAGCAGCCAGAGCTGCCCTAGTCTAGGCTGACTTGACTAGACTAGACTAGCAAGAGGCGCAGAAAAAAATTACTAGACTAGACTAGACCAGCCACGATTCTACCCATGTTAAGGGATTGCTGACTAGTTGACTCGACTAGACTTGACTAGGGTAGATTTTGTGTTGACTAGACTAGACTAGACTAGGCAGGCCTCGAAAACGGTGTGACTTGACTAGACTAGAGTAGCTGCCTTTGATTTTGGACGTGACTAGACTTGACTAGACTAGCGAAAATTTTGGGCAGCGCTGCTTTCCCGGTTTGAAAGTTTAAAAAGACGTGCTTTAGCATAGGCAGTAGACACTCTTGAAGAAAAAATACTTGGATTTGGATTGAATTAGCACTTTTGGCAGCAGTCTCAAAATGAACTAACTATGAATACTATTTAATTTAAAATTTAAATAATTAATATTAAATAATATAAATTGCACTTTTCCAGATCCACAATTCCAGACAGAAAATATATTAGCTCCATCGACAGCAGTAAGTATTTTAAATAAACATATATTTACATTACACACTCTTGGTCTAATTTGGAAATACATTATTTAATTAATCAAGTAATTACTTTAGGAAGTCGATTCTAATTCTAATTGTAGCAAAAAAGCGATGTTAGTGTACAAATTGCAAATGTTCATTGTATGTAGTATGTAGGTATGTAAATACTTACAACAATAGTACAAGAAACGGATTTCTACAGTCAAAAAGATTAAAGAATTCACAAACCAAGAACTGTCAACTTTGCACTATTTACATTTTAGGTTGAGGGCGTCAAAAAGTGCATTTGCATTCAAATCTTGTACTTGTTTTAAAAACATTTATTTTGAAACGAAATGATAAAAAGTTAAAAGTGTCATTTTATGAAATACGCATTTTGATTTAAATTCTTGATTGAAAAACTTGCCACTATTAATAAATTAATGATTAGAGTGTCAAGAAAAAAGTGTCATTTTACAAATACGGGGTTTCAAAACCACTTTAACCCTAAAAATTTTTTGTTCTAGTAAAATGACTGGAGTGACGGAAACTCTCCCGAATGCCCGGGTGACCCTCCGGGACGTGACGACAGTGAAAGCCCAGAATGAGAACAAGTGTGCCAATTGCTATGACAGCGTGGACGAGGACAGTGCATGCAAGACTTTCGGGGACGAAATTGCGATTCTGAGTTTATTTCAAATTAAAGTGGTGGATGCTTTGGGGGATATTTTTGAGTTGCACAAGAAACTTTACTTGTCCCCCGTCCAACTCCACGAAGACTTGGTCCTTTGCTTCCGATGCACAAATAAATTGAAGAAACTCTACTCCTTCTTTGTCGAATTTATCAATTCCTCCAATTCCCCGTCCTTCATGAACAGCATCGTCAAGTTCAGTCCCACATTTCGGCGAATTCAGGATTTTCGAAATGTTCAGAGTACCGATGCCGATGTGGACATTAAACTGGAGTTGGTTTCCTTCGATGGGGATTCAGGTAGTTACAATAAAATAGTTTTGATTCACTAGTTGATTAAATAATTCGTTTATTTATTGATTTATGATTTGTATTGTTTATAATTTATAATATTAAAGAAACCGAAGTCGAAGCCTCTAGTAAAGGAAGATCCAGGATTGATCATACATCCTTAGTTCAAGTGGAGTACGAGAGTGACAATTTGTCCGACTTTGACAATCCAGATGATTCCAATGAAAGCTCAGATCCGGACTTTGAACAAGATCCAACGCCCGTCCACAGCTCTGGTTGGATTTCCCTAATTAATTATTTCAAAATGTTGGCCGTTTTACTGCACATACTTATTTTTCTAGCAGCGATTACACTACTAGTACTAATGTATACAATACCTTCAAACTTACAGAAAGTGACAATGATTCTAATGAGGATAGTGACGAATCCAAATCCAGTGCTGACGAGGATGATGATGATGAAAGCTACAGTCCACGTAGACGAACGTCTAAACCTAAATTCCCAAAAGGTGATTTTATTGCGTACTAAATTGATATTTTTCAGTTGGCACATATTTTTGCGACAAATATGGTTTTCCAACAAACACATTTTATAAAAGTTACTTTACTTTTAAAATTGAAAATTCCCTTAAATTGAACTATCTGAAACAATTTCTGTAAAAGATAGTTTCAAAACTCACAAAATATGTTACTATAGTTACAGTCACCCTTACCTTTAAAAAATATACTGCTTAAAAGTTTTGTCCTAATTTCGTAAAACGATATAGTAATACTGGATCGACATTTAACTAAACGCTGGAATATTCTCTGCCCCAAATTAGATGCATCGTTAAAAATGAAGAGAAAGAGCCCCACGCGCAAGAAGAAAACACCGGACGCGGCTGCTAGGTCCTCCACCCCAAAAAAAGGGCCCCGTAAACGCCCCGTCAAAGACGTCGATCCAGATGCGGAGCCTCGTAAACCCGCGAAGCGCAATAGAGATGGAAACAGTATTAGACGCTACACCTGCACTATCTGCTCGGAAAAATTCGCTCGAACGGACCACCTCCGCCGTCACCTCCGGTGTCACTCGGAGCAAAACTTCTTCTGTCCCATCTGCAGTGCGGGCTACAAGAATCAACTCCGGATGGAGGAGCATCACAAGAGGCACGACCCCAACTACGTCCCACCCCCCAAAGCCCCCAAATCCCCTGAGAAGCCCAAGCGAGTCAAGGGCGAGAAATTAAATATCCGACCCGAATGCGAAATTTGTGGAAAGTCCTTCTCGAACCGCTACAACATGATCTCCCACCAAGAGTCCCACAAGGGGGATGCGGACAAGACCTTCGTCTGCGAAATCTGCGGCAGCTCCTTCAAGACCGGCTCCTCCCTCAAGAAGCACCAGAAGGCCCACGATGACAGTCGCAACTTCCTCTGCAAAGTCTGCGGTCTCAGCTTCAAACGAAGGCATCACTTGGCCGAACATGAGACCGTCAAGCACGGGGATCTTCCCCGGCAATTCGCCTGCCCGGAGCCCAACTGCACGAAGGCCTTCCATCGATTCCGAGATCTCACCCAGCACCGAAGATTGCACTCCGGAACGAAGTACGCCTGCGAATTCGGATGCGGGGCCCTCTTTTCGGTCAAATATAATCGGAAAGTGCATCAGCAGAAATCCTGCAGTAGGGCACCGACCCTCGTGGGGAAAATCGTTGAGCGGAAAAGTAACGGTCGACGACGGAAAGCGCAGTCAACGGGTCAAAGACATAGCAGCGAGATCGATGACCCAGCGCTTGACCGCGCCGGCCCCAATCTATTGCAGTCAAACCCCGATTCCATCGACAATCCAACCGCTGCCCCCCAACAACATTTCGGACGCAATAACACTCCCAACTTCCCCTTCAATTTCTCAACTCCCATGTTTCCACTGGGAACGGCTTTCCCTGGTCACTGTGACCGGGGTGGGTCCTTCAATAGCAATGCAATACTGAGTAGACCCGTGAATGATTTTCAACCGAATGAATTCGGGTTTAATTAATTAGGTAGCTTGTTCTTAGTTGTAAACACAGTTTTTTATTTAAATCTTATTTATTTATGCGTCTGTAAGTGTTCGTTTTCAAAAAATTAAATGCAAATAAAGGTCTGTCATACAAATACACAAAAACAAAAGCATGGCGGGCATCTTTATAGTTAGTCTTAAGTTTCAAGTAATTAATTAAGCATTAATTAATTAATTAATTAACCTATTCGCAACTGCGGAGCCATGGAAAGAATGCTTTACAAAAGTGCTTACATAATTCTATAAACTAACATTTCAAGAGTCAAAACTAGTAAATAACACTTTTTAAAAAAAGTCAAAACTAGTAAATAACACTTTTTCAAAAAGGCCAAAACTAGTAAATAACACTTTTTCAAAAAGGCCAAAACTAGTAAATAACACTTTTTCAAAAAAGTCAAAACTAGTAAATAACACTTTTTCAAAAAGCTCAAAATTAGTAATTACAGTTTTCAAATGGTCAAAACTGAAGATCCTCCTTTTTCAAAAACATTCAAAACTAAGTATATTACCGTTTCGAAAAGGTTAAGTAAAAATTATTTTGAACGTTTTTTGAAATAAGACTTAAAATATGGTTTTCACAAATCCGTTTCCGTTTTTACTTCGGCAAACTCCGATGGAGCGAATCTGCAAACTTTGGAGTGGTCCTTAAGAGAGCGTTTGAGTTTAAATCCCTTAAAGCATCCGGGTTGATCACATTTGAAGAGCTCATCTTCACTAGTATGATGAACTCGAAAGTGAACACTGAGGAGGGACTTGAGGCCGAAGGCTTTACCGCATGCGGGACAGAAAAATTGTTGATAGCCCAGCTCCGCACTGTGTTTCGCTTTCAAGTGGGAGTGGAGCGTCGTTTTACTTGGAAATGCACAATCACAGTTGGCCACGTGACACTTGAAGGGCCTCTCCCCCGTGTGGGTCCTTTCATGATCGGCCAACTTGACATTCGAACAAAAGGGCTTGCTACAGAATCTACAGCGAAAAGGAGTGGGCTTCCCATGAAGGATCAAGTGTCTGTCCAGAGCTTGAATGTACTTGAAGGTCAAAGGGCACTGGGGGCAGGGGAAGGGCCTCACGTCAGAATGACACCTCATGTGCTGACGGAGGCCCCTTTTATGACTAAATGTGGCCAAGCAAATAGTGCAAGAGTGCTTCTCCATGTCACTTGGGTCACCCATAGTTAGAGGCACCGTTTCCGTCTGGATTTGTCCTGGGGTCAAGTTTAAAAGTGAACTTGAGAAGGGGTCATCGTCATAGTTGACAAATTCCATTTTCACTGTTTGGAGAGCTTCGAAATTATTCAGTGAAAATAGGTTTGAGTTGAGCTCTTGAGTATTATTGTTTAAAGGATCATCTTCGAATTGATCTGCATCGGTAGGAGATTTATCCGCACTACATTCGGACGGTGACAAAATTGATGCTTCTGGTCTGACCGATAAATACAGACCTTCGCCATTACTTCCTTCGTCATCTGAATTTACCGATGCAGTGATTGTTTCCTCTTGAAATGGGTCATCGGTTTCAATTTTAACGCTCACTACCGCAGCTGCTGTTGAAATATGATCGGAAGATTCTTCTTCAACATAGGCCGAGGTTGGGCTAAATCAAACCACAGGCAGTTACACACCACTTAAAAGCTTAAAAACTGTGCTAACCTATTTGCAACTGGGAAACCATGGAAAGAATGCTTTACTAAAAAAGTGCTCTTTTTTTTTTTTAGATCTTTTCGCTTTTTTAAACCGGTTAAAACTAGAAATAAAATTTTCAAAGGCAGTCGAAACCAGTAACTAAGACTTTCAAAAACGTCAAAAAACAAGGAATTAACACTTTCAAACAGGTCAAAACAAGAAATTTACATTTTCAAAAAGATGTAAAGCAAGTTATCAACACTTTCAAAACAGTCAAACCAAGAAATTTACACTTTTAAAAAGATGTAAAACAAGAAATTAACACTTTCAAAAAGGTTAAAACAAGAAATTAACACTTTCAAAACAGTTAAAACAAGAAATTAACATTTTCAAAACGATGTAAAACCAGACATTAATACTTTCAAAAAGATGTAAAACAAGAAATTAACACTTTCAAAAAGGTTAAAACAAAAAATTAACACTTTCAAAACAGTTAAAACAAGAAATTAACATTTTCAAAACGATGTAAAACCAGACATTAATACTTTC
>JAQFZC010007925.1:0-10699 GCA_034695205.1 Dicyrtoma fusca | reverse complement strand
ATAATAAAGTAAATGCATTGGTGCTACACATATGGCTGTACAATATGACCGTTTAAAATAATGAAAGATGAGTATTTTAAAAGATATCGTGTTGTTTAGGGCTGTTAACCCTAATTTTATGAACTATCATGAAGAATTACTGTTCAGTACTTCCGTCTCTTGAAGCTTGTTAGTCTAAGTACTGGTACTGGTCGAGCAAGAGCAATGAAAGTTTCGTGACAGAGCTATTGGCGGTAAAGTATCATCCCTCAGTTGATGTCAATGCAGTTTTAATGCATTTAGTTTTAGTTGTTAAATTAATTACTTTGTGGTCGTTCCTGTAAGAGATGAGCGATGCTCCATTTAATGGGTTTCGGTTTTGTGGTTTCACAATCCAGGAAGTTGTAAAGAAAACGGTGAAAGCAGGAAGCATGATTACATCATCAAAATTTCATGAGCAGACATAGCTAATTGGTAAAAAAAGACTTCTAAATTCAATTACCAACTTTAGGTCACGAATTGGCCTTGTGGCTTAAGTATCGATCTGAATCATCTGCCCATTTATTTTACTTTCTTTCAACTCGATCTGAAACTACAAACTTTCGTTTCCGCAACCGCTCAACAACCCTATACAAAATACAATAGCTAGACCACCCTTATTTATCGTTGACTCTATTTTGCTAATAACGGCACGGTTCTTCCTTGGGTAATATATTTTGTAGTTCGGTCGCAGGAAGCTAACACTACGCCTGGTCTGAAGGGCATTTTTTGAAAAATTAATTTTAGAAGATAAATAATTTATTCTATGTATCTTGTAAGAAATGCTTTCGACACACAGTAAGTTCAAATATTGTTACTATTTTGGACCTTTAGAAGTCAAGAGGTATAGCTAGCGCAGCAGTAACTCGTTCATTCCAGTTTTCCAGCACATTGTAACTGATGTTACGCGATGAGAATATATAATATATGCAGGAATGGCTTTCACATTATGCACGCCCTTGTTGTATGTATGTAACACTGCAAATGGTAACTTATTGGTTTTTAAACATCTGTACGTAGGAAGCAAAATGCAGGGAGATGCTAAAATTGGGAGTTTCACTGCAGCCATTCTTTTCCTCGTTGTCTGTGTGCCTGGAACAAATCTCAATAACTTTCAAGTACGAGCATTTCGTCGAGTATCAATTTCACATTAAATCATTGCAGTTGAGTGGACAGGAAAAGAATTTGCATATGCTACCTCATGTACTATCACTTCTCATACCCAAGTTTTCCAAGAACCACGAAGCAGCCATCGATAGTTGAAATCTGTACACGACACGCTTTACAATTCTACCGAACCTAGGTATAAGAATCACAATGCAGATTACCTTCCATATTCTACATGTATTCCACTGGCTTTGGAGTCTAATGGGTTTTTGATGATGGCGAAGCAGTAGCCGAAGAAGCTTATTTACATAATTTATACAATATTCAATATCTATTGTTCAAGCTCTCCATACGCTCACAGCCACAACACATCTCACTGGAGCCACTTCGCATCTGAAATCTGACCGTCGCAGTTTGCCTGGTTTAGAAAATAATGACGGAAAGACCCGACCGCCGATGGAAGGGTTTTAAAAAAATGTTGCGTCATCTTATGTGTGTACTTCTGTCTGCATTACTTGCAATTATAATCTTGCCACATCTGATTTAAAAATCCAAGTACCTACATATATGTAGATATGTGTATGCATGTGTTTACTCTATTGCCCGCTATTCTGAGCTGAACCGTGAACAGGATATCATCGTTGAAGATGCATTATGGCGTATACCCGATCCACGCTGGAAAAAGTACTTCAGAATGCTTTTTCACCAACGGTGCGGCAAGGAAAAAACAGGTCACAGATGCGTAATTAGGGTTTAATGGTCCGGGTTTAAACGTTAAAATTTTGACTAGCTACAGTAATAGTAAGTTAGTTCAGCAACATTACCCAAAGAATGACTACTTTTAAAAACAAATCAGGTGCGTCCTTCTCTCAAACAAAAGTAAGGATTCCTTTTTGAGGGAAAATCCGAAATCAGGTGCAATGGTTGCGTATGTCAAGTTGTAATCAGAAGGTAATAAATACGGTGCGTGTGCTGACGCTGGGAGACTGGCTGCAAGTGTGCCTCAGCTGTTGTTTTCCCTTCACGTACACAATGCACAGACGTACATACTTATTACTCTTCACCTGTTTATTTTTGTTATCTTGTAGTGTTATTATTATCATTATAATTTCATCCACCCTCCATTCACTGTGGGTTTCGGTCCCGATCTATCTAACCCATCTCCGTAGGAGTGCACTTGTGCTCTGGAAAGGTATACAATTATGTACGCAGTAATTTTTCAACCCTTGAATGTCCCCCTTTTGTGTGATTGTGTTAAACTTTCAACCCTCAACTTGTTCAGAAATTCCATGTTTAAACCTTACCTAATAATAAATAACCGCGTAAACAATAACATAGGGGATGAGGGAGTGTTACCATCCACACAATTGACTTTCGTGATCGTGATTTTTGAATGAGGAAGCTCACATACATAGAACTTATATCAAATACCTAATACATATAGCAGATTTACATATTAAATGGGTTCGTAAGTATATGAGTACTCATACGTAACCACACACAATACACAAACAAGTGTAGTTTGAATGACGGTCGGCAAAGCGGATTATTAAATAGTAAGTATGAGGTTTATGTAAAGTTCAAAGCTAGAAATACTAGTGTCTTTTATGCAGTTGTATTTTGAGCGATATGCTTGTAATTATTCAGGTATCATAAGGCTTTGGACTTGCTTTGGAGCTAGTGGAAGATTGTGTTTGATAAGGTGTGACACGCTGAACACATGCCGAGCGGATTTGACACGCTTTTGCGATTTATTTCGATTTATTGAACAATTAAATACGTCACCTGCAACTGACGCCTACGACACTACTAAATCCGTCATGATCCACCAGATTCAAAATGTAAGCACAGCACAGGTAAGAATACAGATTAATTGCATGAGAGAAACGCCATAAGCTAGTCGTGTCTCTTCTACATGAATACCTATTTGAATATGTATGCCCAGATGTATAACATAACTATGATTTGTAGTATCCACGCGGAATAAAACATCAGTTGTGATTCATTATTAACTACGCAATAGGAAGCTAAGAAACCACACATTTCGTATAAACGACTGCTTAATTAGTTATAGAAATATTTCAATAATCAATCAAGAAATACTTCAAGCCTTTTTGCCAGTTATTGGCAAAACAATAAATAAATTGGATAATTACTAAAGCACCTAATGTAGGTTTGCAATGTAGGTGCCAAAGCATGCCAATGTCGTAACTCGTGTGCATGACGTACAGTAATAGTATAATAGTATACCGTAAATACTCGAATAGAGCTCCAGTCTCGAATAGAGCCCCAGTCTACGACATAAAATTGTAAGCAGAACCCCAGGGGCTCTATTCGAGCATTTACGTTACTATAATACATAGGCCGCTGGGGCATTGTGACAAAAACGTTTTGTTTACGATAAACCGACTGTTGAACGGTAAATAAGAAGTAATCTACAATTTAAAATCATTGGTGGTGACAGGATTACTTGGCTTACGTAGAATTATTTTATCATCAGTAATCCAAATACATTTAGAATGCAGGAAAACATAAATGCTTTTAACTATTCAGGTATTCTTTTCTAATCGTCTTAACTGCCTGAAAAATTGGTTATTTGGACGACTACAAACACGAACGCCATAATTAACACTGGCTTATTTTTCCTTATCTTGCCGTGCAATTTGCAGTGCAAATAATTAAAGGGAAAACAACACCTCACAGCTACTTTTAAAAGTTAAATACTCATATGTTTTTGCTCAAATTAAAATTCGCTAACTAATATAAATATAAATAACTAACGACGAGTATCCGTAAGACTAAATCTGATATGCTGTAAGTACTAATTGTTTTTATTATTTTATAAAAAAAAATTGGAGGAAATTGGAAAATGTTCTTGTTGTGTTAATGAATTTTTTTTTACGAATTATGTACTTACCAGGAACGCTTCTGTTGAAGTTGCCTTTCAATCAGTGTAGGACTGCTGCACACAGAATTAAAGCTGGATGTGATTTTGTCAGATAAAATCTTGTTTGTCTTTGAAAAAAACAAATGTACAAGTAGAAATTTCAGCTTGGGGTAAACTTTGACATGAAGTTTGAGACAGATAAGACTTGGCTGACACTGGCACGGGCACTGACTGGACTGCCTGGTGAACTGAACGAGAACCTGGAATAGACAAACTAGAGTCTACGTCTTCAAGTTATCACCTTAAATGTGTAAGCACGGGAAAAAAGACACTGCTCTTAACCGGTCTGTACTGTACAGGCAGCCAGTGGATTAAATTTAGATTTGTGTTAGTTAGCGATAGGGAGATACATACAGGCAAACGATAAAAGATGATATGATGATAATGAAAACTTGGGTTCTGGGTTGTTTTATATACGAAAAGTATTTGGATTTGACGGGATGGAATGCGGGCATCAGAGAAATCTCTAGGGTTTTGACATGGCTATATAGTGGACAGAATTTCCTATAACTAAGGATAAGCTGTTGCCCTTTTCAATTTGCCCTCTTATATGATTCCGTGATTGATGTTGCCTTTTGGAGTCGGGACAAGAAGCGACGGCAGGATTGGAGTTAGAGGAGGCGAATGGGGAGCAAGTAACTCCTTCCGTAGACCAGCCTACCCTTCATCTCTTGCCCAGTCCTGGAGCTTTGACGTTCTGCTCAAGCTTTGGCTTTCACAGATCCAAAGTGTTTGTCCTACTCTGTCGGCTGTGGTCTTGTCTGCTCTGGCCGGTCTCCTCCGCTCATAGGGGATAAGTGGAGAAAAGGCAACAAGCAACAGAAAGAAAGCACGTATGCAGTCATTTTTACGTTGACCTTAGGAGTAAAAGCTCCACACTTTATTATAATTAAATATATCAAATCTATTACCTACTCTTTCTATTTCCTCTGTATGATGCATGGCCAAGCGTCGTTAGGTTATTCTCAATATTATGAAAAGAGTAATTCGTGCATGTACATACTTAAAAGCTTTACAATTGTGAGGAATAGTATGGTATTGTGAATACTACTACCTACTACAATTACATTGCTCCAGCGTTTACAAGTTGCAATATTACTGCTGCACTCCAAATTATAAAATTAATAAATTACAACACTATGCACTATTAGAATACAACTAAACAGTAGTGTATTTTCTTTCTACTACTATCGAAAAACGTGAAAACGTTTTGCACTTTCTGAACAAAGTAAAAAACCATTTCGCATCTTTTCGAAGCAAAACGTGCTGGAGTTTCGTTATTACAGATGAGCTTCAAGTAATAACAGATAGTGCAAATAAAGACGTGCTAGACAGATATCAAAATTCTTAATGGAGTTCTTGAAGTACATAAAGTCAGTCTTGCCATACCCGTGTACTAACCATTTACGTATGAGGTCGAGAATGTTACTTTTATGGAGGTGGTGTACGCTCGTATGACTGGGTAGACTAAGTAGCTTTTGTACCTAGTATATTAACTATATTATCATTTATGATGAAAAGAATTTATTACATAAGGTAAAAAAAAAATAAAAGTATTGAATAAAGGATACTTCTTATGAACCATGTACACGGTTTCATCCCTATCACGTCACTCTTTCGGCTCCTTTTAAACATCTGCTTCGACCTCAAGTGAAGATATTTCATGTTTGGACAACGCATTATTTCCATCACTACCTTTACCATGCCAAGCAATATCCGGGTAAGCTAGATCTGTGTTCAGAACTAATTATATCCCAATACAAACAGCTATTAAAAATTTATTAAACTAAATACATTTTCCCTCATAATTATAACGAAAGATTTCCAGATCCAGGAGCCCATCATTTAATTCTTGGTCACTAGTCACAGATTTGTGATAGATCCTAAAGGCATCCATAAGGTATTCGGGCAAATGAACCTTGGGCAAATTACCCTCGACCACGTATCTGTAAGCGTACACGACCCACCAGGCGGTTGTAGCACACAAACACGGTCACCAACGGGCTGTTACAGTATCAAGTAGTGTCTGGGTTTGTAGTTGCTGGGGGTGCCTTGCTTAAGAGTATTTTTTCCGAGGGTATTTTGACTTGCATTAGTCCATACATGCGTATTTAGATACTGACTTTACTGCGTATCAAAGTGAAATGGTAACATTAAGGTAAAAAGTCGCTTATCTAGGCGCCTGGGTGCCTTCGAGTACGTTTGTACTACTGTTAGACATAACATACGCTTGTAGAGAGTTACATAGAAAGTCTAATGCATGAAGAGCTCTAAGATGAAAGAATTGAGATGGAGAGCAATGGGAGATGAGATGTGAGAGTATCTCTGCTCAGGTCTCTTTGTTCCGGTATCTGTATTTATTGACATTGGTATCCAGATCCACTTCCAGGCAAAAGGCTCAAAAGGGGAACTTTGATTCTTTATTTGGCTCACTTTTCCAACTATGTTTACTTTTTATCCTCCGCCACTTGGTTAGATGTAGGGATATAGTGTATACATAAACGGGACGATAGTCTATAAAAGATTTTCTGCATAATCCTAATCCGTGTGATATGTGGCGATGATGAGTATACTTTTGAACCCCTATCCAACGGTCCATGGCAGCATTATTATAGTGAGTTCTGTATATCATACAGTTTAGCTCTCTAAGCAGAGCATGCAATTGTTGTGTATAAAAGTAAGTGCGGTGACTTGTAAAAATGTTTGTCTTCCCATTAAATGCGAAGGTTGTGCTGTGAGTTGCATGTGTCTGTGTGTGGATATGTCTCACTTATTTTCATTTCAAGTACCGACTAAGCCTGTCATTCTCAGCTTTCACTTTTCTCAGCATTCATCTGTCTGCTCTGTATGTATTACACAAATACAGTGACTTGAAAGATGCAGATGGAGAGGTTATACTCAGTGCAGTATCTAGAAACACTACAGGCGAAACACAGTCTGAAAGCATACTTTTACAACGTGTCACTCGTTAAATTGCAGTTTCAAATACCTTACGGATTATGAAAATACATGTTGAAAATGTGTCATTTTGAAAAGAACGCTTTATAGTGAATTTATCAAGTTTAAACAAGAATTTTGCTCTTAAAGTTTACATTAAATTTAGAAATTTAGGGCTTTTTGCAGCGGTAGTTTTGACTGTTGCAAGGCGCTACTGATTGTATGTATTGTACTTTTACTTTACAGTAGATCTAGTACTAAACGCCATAAAAATTGCAAATAATGAAAGTCACAGCAAGATTCAAGCATACCAGCTTTGCTGAGGGGAGGGGAGGTTTTGAAGTAACATCATTAATGTGTTCCTAGAACAAAGCAATCAGGTTGTATTTGAAAACTTCCCAGCATCTATCAAATACAAAACAATGTTTTGCAACAGGAGCTACGTAATTTATTTATTCAGTATGCTTTAATCAGACCAGCCAGGGTCCACGAAAATCTACAAAGGTACATACTTCCATAGCTAACGAAAAACCCGTCTGTAGTGGTTCGCCAAGGGACATGCTACTTTGTAATACTATTGGCTACAGAAATAAAACCACTTTAAGGGGACGGTTAACTAAATTACACTTTGGACTTATGGAAACACCTTTGGCCAATATGGAGACACTGCCCACTATGACCAAGGATGGTACGGTAGGGACCGCTTCCTTTATTTATTGGTTTCAATGCAATATTAACAAAAATTCAAAATGCAATTGAATACAGTAGTTAGGAGCCTTATAATTGATTATTTTTATATAGAAGCAGGTGATGTGGAAATTGTATATGAAAGATACAATTTATTGGACGCCATTTCTTACAAAGTAATCTTATTCTCCAAACTTTCACTGGCTGCAAATAATATAAGTCCACAGTCCGTAAAGAATGCTTCAAAACTCTTCTGGAACTGGAATCTGAATGAGGTTTAACGAAAACACTAGATTAAGACGGCTTGAACGTTTCATCTATGGACAGAAAAAGCAACTTGTATTACTTTCTCCGTCCTGTTCCATCCGCTGTTCTTGGCAAGGTGGCTCATACAGCTTAAGAGTGCAGCTGGTGTTAAAAGGTAAGTTCGCTCATTTATTCTACCCGTTCGTTCCATAGTTTCATAGGCTAAAAAATAAAAATTAGTTTTTAAAAAAGAATAGTTTCTCAATTTTCCAGGGAGTGTAGTGTAGTGAGCGTCTCTCAAACCGGAAGTGTGTTTAGAGGAGATTCTCCCGTTCATAGGTTAGTCGCCATATCCCGGGGGGATTAAAAGGAGACGGCGACCGAACCGGAAGTGAGGTGGACGATCTATCGAACTTTGGCAAAACACTGTTGCAAACTCAATCATTTTTTATAATCATTTAATTTAGAATTTCGTTGTAAGTACATCGGGGTGCAGGTTTGTACCTAATATTGGTCGGTCTTGTAAGGGGCCATCCTTAAATATAACGTTTCCAAATGGAGGGGGGAGGGGGGTTTTGTCCTATTACCAAGACTGACAGGAGGGAGGGGGGGAGTTCAAAAAATAACCGTATAATTGTTTGTATTATATTATTGCCTGTATTTTGCTGAAAATTTTCCTTTTTTTCCGTTTTGCCACGAGAGAAAAGCGAGCTCACAATTACCTGCCTTACAGAAAAAAACGCATGCCATATAAAGATAGCACTAAAAAAGCTTACTTACAAATCAATTTTTGCCTTTAAGAAAAATCTAAACCCCAAACACTTCCTGTTCAAAAAAAGACAAAATTACAGTGGCCACAGTTTTAGATAAAGCGAAGTCACATATTATGCTTCATAGTTAAAAACAAAATCACAATTTCCAACCTTAAAGAAAAAGAAAAATCATAATTACCTTCTATTCAAAAACAAAACCACAGAATAGCCAGTATCAGTAGTTGTAAGTATTATTTGATTGCTTGGGTTACAATATACGTATGAGACGGGGGAGGGGCGGAGGGGGTGACTGAATAATTACCAAGAATTACATCTGGAGGGGGGGAGGGAATTTTTTTGAAAAAAGGGGAGAGTTATTTAAGGATGCCCCCTAAGTTTTTTCCCCAATGCAATGTACAAGTTCAATCAAAATCTAGCATACCCTCAACCGGCAGTCTGATACCCGACCATTTGAAAACAGGTTACCTACGTTCGGTTTGTTTTGACCATCGAAGCTGGTGAAAAAAGAGGTACAACAATGACAAGCCTTCACCCTACACATTCAATATCTAAACTAAATGACTCGCTCGTCGCTCAGTGCAATGGGGCCCTTTTATCGCCAAGTATGTAGGTTTGGGAAATTTCTATCCGGGACCCTTTTTTACGTTTACCTTTTAAAACATATTAGCCGATAGTAATTTACAAATATTGCAGTAGGTACCAGTCAACAACGTTGCGTTGCATCATTAAAAACATATTTTAGAAGAACGCAATTTATTTTTACATCATCTAAACATCCTCAATAAATCACACACACAACCGAATTGCATTTAGTCCGATACAACACCTACAATCTGAATTTCACTTATTCATCAGAGAAGCATTTTTTTACTATATGCCTACTAATAGAAGACCCAGTTTAGATGATGAATTGGCTGTTGGCGTCTAACTACATCTAATCAATCTCCATCTCCATTAATTGATCATCTTCTTCTCTAAGACGCAGTTCAGACGAAAGCCAGATAGTGTAATAGTGGGCACCTTTATGTGAATTTTTGCCGTATAATAAATAAATGAAAAGTTATTTTAGATTTCAGATAATGGGCATTACGGATGTTAATAGCTTGACAGAAAAGCAAACGGAACGGACGATCATGAGTACAGTGTGTGCCCCCAGCACCGTCAGTGCTCGTCCACACTCACCAGTCACCCTGCAAAAGTGAAGGACACTCATAGAGATGAATTTTAGTTCCTCTTCCTCCGAGATACAGAAACTTCCGCGGGGCCGTTCAAGAACTTTCGAGTTTCAGAGGAAAAGGAAAGAGGCGTTTGAAGAGAGAAGTTTTTAGACAGAATTACCATTAGAAATTACATTAGCTGCTGAAACTGAAAGTGAAATCAAAGCTTTTGCTGTTGCGTCTCAAGTTTGTGTCCTTCCTCCTCCTTCGTGTCGTTTGTGATTCGCGATTCGTGATATTGTGATTGTGATACCAAACCGGTACCAGGTCAAGACTGTTCAGTTAACCTCGTACAGCCCTGATTAAGTTAACAGTGATTGTTGCAACTACGGTCACCGGCTCACCATTGCCATTATCGTATCCGGTAGTTGCAATTTGTAGTGACGTTTGTTTAGAATTTGGTATCCAGAAGCAAGATTAAGTTTACGGGAATAAAATGATGTAACATTTATATTTATTATTGCAATCATTTTTTTTACTATGTATATGTACCTATTATTATAATAATCTAATCTATGTTTTAAACTTGTATTGATGTATATTATATGTATATGTGAAACTACGACATAGTATATCGTCTAAAATGTATAAAAATATAAAACTGATGTCACTGCGCACTGACAAACGGCGGACATTATAGTTCTTGAAATTAATTTCAGTCTGTCTGTATTGTTTTAATAGCTGTTGACTGAAGAAGCTGCCAATAGGACTCTGGTGTCTGATGGTTAAAGGAAGATATTACTAATCATAGTTTATTTATCTGGAGA
>JAQFZC010007924.1:0-10700 GCA_034695205.1 Dicyrtoma fusca | reverse complement strand
AATGAAGTAAATAATTTTGAAGGGTACTTAAACATTGACTGCGTTCAAATCGATCACAATTACCGTCCTCTACCCTAGTATTTTAAATACGGAAAATTCAGAGTTAAAATCGTTATACTGTCACCATAATCATAGTTTAGAAACTAAATTAAACATAGACGCCGGCGTTTAAATGTCAGGTTTCACAAACAATTGATTAGCGTTGTTGAGGGGGGCTAAAACTTTATCCAAAAATCGGGTCAGTCGGAGTGGCTAATTAACCTTTTAAAAGCTGAGCCATTTCTAGTTTTACATCTTTTTGAAAGTGTTAATTTTTTGTTTTATATCTTTTTAAAAATGCTATTTTCTTGGTTTGCGTCTTGTTGTGACCTTTCTGAAAGTGTTAATTTCTTGCTTAGACCTTTCTGAAAGAGTTAATTTCTTGCTGAGGCCTTTCTGAAAGTGGTAATTTCTTGTCTTGTCCTTTTTAAAAACGTTAGTTTCTTGTTTTGATCCTTTTGTAAATGTCAGTTTCTTGCTTAGACCTTTCTGAAAGTGCTTATTTCTTGTATTGACCTTTTTATAAATGTCAGTTTATAGCTAAGACCTTCCTGAAAGTGCTAATTTCTTGTTGTGTCCTTTCTTAAAACGTTAGTTTCTTGTTTTGACCTTTTCATAAATGTCAGTATGTTGCTTAGACCTTGCTAAAATCATTAATTTCTTGTTTTTTCCTTTTTAAAAATGCTAGTTTCTTGCTTAGACCTTTCTAAAAGTGCTAATCTCTTGTTTTGAACTTTTTATAAATGTCAGTTTCTTGCTTAAACCTTTCTGAAAGTGCTAATTTCTTGTTTTGTCCTTTCTAAAAACGTTAGTTTCTTGTTTTGACCTTTTTATAAATATCAGTATCTTGCTTAGACCTTGCTAAAGAGTGGTAATGTCTTGTTTTTTCCGTTTTTAAAATGCTAGTTTCTTGCTTAGACCTTTCTGAGAGTGCCAATTTCTTGTTTTAACCTTTTTATTAATGTCAGTTTCTTGCTTAAACCTTTATGAAAGTGGTAATTTTTTGTTTTTTATTTTTAAAAATGCTAGTTGCTTGTTTAGTCCTTTTTGAAAATGGTAATGTCTTGTTTAGACCTTTTTAAAATTGTTAGTGTTTTGCTTAGACCTTTCTGAAAGCCTTAAATATTGTGTTTGAATGCTTTTGAAAATGAACTTCTAGTTTTTAAAGTTTCTATTGTAAAGGTCGATTTCTACATAACTACTTCTGTAAAGAACTCTTTGAATGGTTTCTTAGTGGCGAATAGGTTAGGCGGTTGGGCCTGACTGGCACAAGCCACTCTGGTATGCTGACAAAAAGGTCAGAGTGGCTAGTTGATAGTGGGGTATGGCGGACGGTCCTAGAATCCAACCTGTCTTCTCGTCGCTACCAATTTACATTTGAAATAATATCTAGGTGGGAGCGTCTGAATGGGATAATGCACGGGTTTCTAACAGTACGCAAGTCACCAGAAGTATTTTTATTGTTTAAATGTACAAAAATTAGTGCAAACCTAACTTTTTAGCCACGGAATAGCTTGAATTAAATGGCACATACTATATTAAGTCACTTAAAAGTGTCATTATTCTTGTTTTTAGCCTGTTTATTTCAAGTGCATTTAGAGTAGCAAAACGGTTAGGGTGAATAATACGCAGGTCTCTATTAATGCCCCGGTCTCTAATTGTAGGCGGAAGTCAAAGAGCTTAATGGTATATTGCGCGGGCGTACTATTAGATCCTTTACGGTAGGTTACATTTTTCTTTCACTGAAGGCGCCCAACGAGGGCGGATTGGAAAATGTAACCAAAAAGCCCACGTCGGCGTAATCATAATTGAAGTGCGGAGTACTACAGTATGACCGAAAGATCTTTCTTTAACTGGCTGTTATGTAGCTTTGTGGCTTTTACATTTTGACATTGTATTTAAAGTTCATTTGTTTTGAGTTATTTGTGACACTATTTACTCTTGAGCACGAATATAGCCATATTGTCGATTAAAAAGCGAAACGATACACATCCAGCAACTTTTAAAAACTAAAGGATACATTTCCAAAACACGGATGGATAAACTTATCATCTTGCTATTAAGTGTTTCCACACGTGCATTGTTTTGCCTCTAGTCAAAAGTGGATGTGTATCATTTTGTTGTATCCGAGTGGGGATGCATGATTTGGCTTCGAAACAGACGGTAAGCAGGTAATCTTGGAAACGAGATCAAGTAGTGATCAAATTTCATACAAAACAAAAGCAGATGTTTAAATTAAAATTATGTAATATGAAGCTTTTTAATTATTTAGCTGATAGAATATCTTCAACTCTACTAATACGGCAATAACATGAATCAGGATCACCATTACACTGAGACCGAAGCGTCAGACGATAGTGATGGTTTGGGTACTAAATACGTAGAAGAACGTAGTCGAAAGCGAAAACGGAAGGAGCACAGAAAAGATGCTATCAAGAAGAAAATACACCAAGGTTTCTGAAATTTATATTTTGTTAGTCTGACATACTAACGTACACTGTAACTTTTTGTGTGCTTGACGAAATAATAAGTAAAACAACCGCGTTTTTAATATTCATGATATGAAAATTGCTTTGATGTACAAACTAGTTAGATATTAGCTAAACATTTCTTACACCTTTATTTGCTATAAACCAAAATTTCTTATTTGTATGCATTGTAATTTTCGTCAATCATATGAATTTTCAAAGGTTTAGAGCATGAAACTCACCATAAGAAAAACGGGCAATTTTCCATCATGCCTAGCAAACAACGTCGTGATGTTGAATGTCTGTGCAATCCAATGTGTAAAGACAAATTTACTGAGGAAGAGAAAAAACGATTCTTTGACACCTACTATGGAATTGGAATGACCACAAATCTCCAGTGGATGTATTTAAGTGGATGCACGCATATTAATGGAAGCAACGGCAGAGGGAACATTTATACCCACTACTTGACAACGTTCAAAAAGACCACAAACGTCTGTCAAAAATTTTTTTTAGGACTGTATGGACTGAAAAGATGTGCATTGCAGACAAAGGTAAAAACTTTAATTGCTTTAATAATTGTATCTTCTTTTTTACACTAATTAATCAACACAAAAAACAGTTGTCTTATGGGGCAATTGCTTGCCTTTATTAATGACGGAAATAAACTAGATTTAACATGTACAATTTTAATAGATATTAAATCGGACTGAAACAGCGACTCTTATAGACCAGAGAGGGCTTCACAACAATCACCCTGTGATTGATCCGTATGCAAGAGGTTCTGTTCGTCGTTTCTTGGGCACGTTTCCAGCATATATGAGCCACTACTCGAGGCAGCGTAACATTCACAGGAAATATGTTGGGCCAGGCCTGTCTGTAATGGAAATGCATCGAATGTTTGGGATTCTTAGACCAGAATATCTTCAAGTAGTTAAGTACTCTTACTTCTACTTTATCTTCATGGGCGAATTTAACCTGCATTTTCGCCATCCTCGCTCCGACGTATGTGAAACATGTGATTTATTTTGTGCAACTATAATGACAAGTAACATACAAGGCGACGAGGCAAATGTCAGACAATTAAAGCAAGATCAGAAACTGCACTGGACTGAAGCAGAGTTGTTCTACAAAGAAATGGAAAAATCAACCCTTAGAGACGATTCTTGGATTGTGCTTTGCATGGACTTTGAGAAGAATCATTGTATCCCAGTAACTCAAATTGGCCAGGAATATTATCTTAGACAACTTACTGTTCAGACGTTTTGCATCGAAGACCTAAAAACAGGAGAATCAACGATGTATGTATACTCGGAAAATTTTGCTGGAAAAGGACCGGATGAAGTTATATCTTGTCTTATGGATTATATAGCTGAAGTTCCTCTTACAAAACGAAATCTGGAATTGTACTGCGATAATTGTTTTGGGCAAAACAAAAATAGATATTTGTTCGCCTATCTGCAGTACTTAAAAGATACCGGCCGTTTTGACGAAGTTCTGCTCAAGTTTCCTCTTCCTGGTCACACTAGACTGCCGTGCGATCGGCTTTTTGGTGTTATCCAAAAGTTTTTTAACAAACATGTTGAAAAACTCATGTTTCCTTCTGATTACACAGGATCCCTTCGTAAAGCTTTGCTGGAAAAGCCTCCTGTAATTAAGTACGTGAATTTTTATTTCACTAACGACCTGAAAACTGACGGAAGTAAACTTGTTGCTGTTAGAAACTACAAGGAAAAACTAAATCCGATACTTCTCACGGACGAAAAAGGAATTCGAAAAATAAGGTCCTTAGAATTTGCAAGTAATCGGCCAATTCAAGTATCTCAGTCCTTGCAAGGTGTCGTTTGGGAGCCTTTCAACTTGTTAAAACAAGGATGCACCAGTAATGACCTCATCCACGCTTTTGACACCGCAAGACCAAAACAGATTGAGTACATTAAGGTTTCCGAAGACAAATACAACAACATACAGTATCTTCTAAAACCGCAGTTTATTCCTCGAAACTACTGTTTTTTCTCCTCTGTGCAGCCTGATCCAAATCTACCATCGAAGGCAACAAGGAAAAAACAAAGCAAGAAGGTAAAACGTGTTGCACAGAGTGAAACTGATAAAAGTCAAACTGCAGTTATGTGTGGACCTACAAATGCTACCAACAATTTGTTGCCCACAGCGCATGGTTTTGCAAATGATCTACCTATTTCGTTGCCCGAGTTCGCTAGCACTTCATCTCACAGTGATTTACCTGGCCCTTGCATGCAACAAAGTTCAAGCAATCAATGGTTTAGAAATTTGCATAATGACAACAACAATATTCGAAGAGGCATTGTAGGCAGTGGTCCCCGACCAAACTTAATCCGACCGTCAGTGTCCGTGGCACAACCTAATTTAATAAGACCATCATTGCAAATGCGTCCAATTCTAGGTCAGCCAGTTGCTCTTCATGCGCGTCCAAATATAATTGAAAACTTTAACAACAGACCAAGAGCTCCGTTTAGATTTCCACGAGCTTTCAATATGCCTAGTACAATGCAAACGTTAGACGGGCAAGGCCAGATAACGCAGCCCGCAACACACACCTTGGCTACGCAAATCCCACCCCAATAAACAACGTTACTGTTGTCACGTTGCGAATACATAATCGTTGAAAGAAAGGTGAGCAAAGTTCATATATACAGTAATATGTACATCTCAGTTCATTTTAGGTTCACTACTCTTTAATCTAAATGCAGTATACACACGAATGATTTGACATTTCCATACTCACTATTGTTTAATGTATCACTTTGTTTCATTTGCCTACAGATTCTGTTTGTACAATCTGGGCTGACTTGTAATTCCTAAGTTATTTAACTGTTCGTTTGACTAATGAGTATTTTCAAGTAAAGGTACGATTTCAATTCTTGTATTGTGTTAGTATCACTAATGCATATACTGTAAGGTGGGGCAAAACCGCAATATATATATGATACATCCGTAGATGGGGCACAACCGAAGATATTAAGCAAGTCCGTAGTTGGGGCAAAATCGAAGGAGTGAAAAAGTTTATAAAGAAAATCCATCGCAATGTGACCAAAGGACAAAAAAGTACGTGTTTAATTTATTTTGTACCCTGAACTTAATTATTTCTAACTCATATTGGCAAAAAGTAAAAATCATTTTTTAGAAAGAAATTTGTTAAGTGAAAAGTTTAAGTGTAATGTAAAACGGGGCGAAAGTGTGTTCTGGGGCAAAGCCGTGGATGGGGTAAAACCGTGATGGAACAAAACCGTGGATGGGACAAAACATTGTTGGACAAAACCGTAGAAGGGACATATCCGTGGTGGGGCAAAATCGCGTATGGGGCAAACCCGTGGATGAAATGAAACCCCTAATCAAGAAAATCCGTCGCAATGTGACAAACGAACAAAAAAATGCTTTTCTAATTTATTTTTTTATCTAAAGGTCAGCGTTTATATTTTTATTGATCATTTGAAAAATTCTACTATGCACTTATCGTTAGTATTTAAAACAACGTTCCCCAATTCGTATTTGCAGCTTAAGCTTAATTGAAAACGTTTTGTATTATTAATTTTGTGAGGAACCAATTTTTTAACCCTGTCTTGACCCAGAAGGTTTCCAGCTCCCACTACGAGCGAACTACAAAACTGTCAACAATTTTAAAATTCAAAGACAACAAGTCCTTCAAACAAGTAAATATAAATGTCAACCACAAGCAAAATAATTCTACGGACTAATAGTTGTTGCGCCAATTGCAACTGCCGTTATTAATCTACCTAGTAGTGCAACCAAAAACTATTCTATTCTGAATTTATGACCATCGCACCATTATTGCAGCCTTAGTATAGTCAGACTTGATTAGCTGCCGATGACTTGACTGAACTAGCTGGCTTTGCTTTGAAAGTTTCGACTAGACTAGACTAGCTAGTCTTTGTAAACGTTTTGACGTTCGTTTGTTACACTGCGACTGATTTTTTTGATCAGGGGTTTCATTTCATCCACGTGTTTGCCCCATCCACGGTTTTACCCCATCCACGTGACGGTTTTTCCCCTCTAGGAAATTGGCCGGTTTTTCCCCTCTAGGAAACTGGCCAGTTTCTCCCCTCTAGAAAACTGGCCGGTTTCGCCCCTCTGAGAAACTGGCCAGTTTTGCCGTCTGAGAAACTGACAAGTTTTTCCCTTCTTAGAAAACTGGCCGGTTTTGCCCCTCTTGGAAACTGGCCAGTTTTGCCCCTTAGCGAAACTGGCCAGTTTTGCCCCTTAGCGAAACTGGCCAGTTTTGCCCCTGAGTTAAACTGGCCAGTTTTTCCTCTCTAAAAAACTGGCCAGTTTTGCCCCTCTAGAAACCTAGCCAGTTTTGTCCCTCTGAGAAACTTGCCGGTTTTGCCCCTCTATTAAACTGGCAGGTTTTGCCCCTTTAGGAAACTAGCCAGCTTTGCAACTCTCAGAAACCGGCCGGTTTTGCGACTCTGTTAAACTGGCGGGTTTTGCCCCTCTATTAAACCAGTCGGTTTTTCCCTCCAGAAAACTGGCCGATTTTGCCCGGTTGAGAAACTAGCCGGTTTCGTCCCTCTGAGAAACTAGAGTTTTGCCCTCTGAGAAACTCACAAGTTTTTCCCTTCTAGGAAAACTCGCCGGTTTTGCCCTCTTGGAAACTGGCCGGTTTTACCCCTCTGGGTAACTGGCTTTTTTTGCCTCTCTTGGAAACTGGCCGGTTTTGCCCCTCTAAGAAAGTGGCCGTATTTGCAACTCTGGAAAACTGGCCAGTTTAGCCCCTCCGACTAACTGACCAGTTTTTCCTCTCTGAGAAACCGGCCGGTTTGGACCCTCTGAGAAACTGGCCAGTTTTGCCCCTCTGGAAAACTGGCTGGTTTTGCCCCTCTAGAAAACTGGCCGGTTTTTCCGCTCTGGGAGACTTGCCAGTTATGCCCGTGTTGAGCTGCAAAGTTTTTCCTTTCTGAAAAACTTGCCAGTTTTGTCCCTCTAGAAAACTGGCCGGTTTTGTCCGTCTAAAAAACTGTCCGGTTTTGCACGTTAGACAAACTGGCCCGTTTTGCCTCTCAATTAAACTGGCATGGTTTGCCCCTTTTGGAGACTGGCGGGTTTCGCCCCTCTAGAAAACTGGCCGGTTATGCCCCTCTGTTAAACTGGCGGGTTTTGCCACTCTAGGAAACTGGCCGGTTGTGCCCCTCTAAAAAACTGGCAGGTTCTGCCCCTCTAAAAAACTGGCCGGTTTTGCCCTTCTATGAAGCTGTCTGGTTTCGCCCCTCTAGAAAACTGGCCGGTTTTGCCTGTTTAAAAAACCTTGCCGGTTTTGCCCTTCAGAAAACTAGACGGTTCTGCCCCTCTGGAAAACTGGCCGGTTTGGCCATTCTGGGACACTGGCCGGCTTTGCATCTCTTGTAAACTGGCCGGTTATGCCCCTCTGGAAAACTGGCCGGTTCTGCCCCTCTGGAAAACTGGACGGTTTTGCCTCTCTAGAAAACTTGTTAGTTTTTTCTTTCTAAGAAAATGGCCAGTTTTGCATCTCTAGGAAACTGGCCGGTTTTGTCCCTATATGAATCTTGGCGGTTTTGCCCCTCTAGAAAAGAGCCCGGTTTTGCCCGTTTAAAATACCTTGCCGGTTTTGCCCTTCAGAAAACTGGCTGGTTTTGCCCCTCTGGGGAACTGGCTGGTTTTGCACCTTTAGGAAACTGGCTGGTTTTGCCTCTCTAGAAAACTGCTAGGTTTTGTCTCTTTAGGAAGCTGCCTGGTTTTGCCCCTCTAGAAATATGAAAAGTTTTTCCCCCTGCAAGACTAGCCGGTTTGGCCTCTGTGGTTAACTGCCCGGGTTTGCATCTCTGGGAAACTGGCAGGTTTGGTCTTTTTAGGAAACTTGCCGGTTTTGCCATTCTGTTAAACTGGCCGGTTTTGCCATTCTGGGACACTGGCCGGTTTTGCATCTCTTGTAAACTGGCCGGTTATGCCCCTCTGGAAAATGGCCGGTTTTGCTGTCCCAGAAAACTGGCCGGTTTTGCTTCTCTGGGAAACTGGCCGGTTTTGCTTCTCTGGGAAACTTGACGGTTTTGCCCCTCTCGAAAACTTTTGGTTTATTCTTTCTAAGAAAATGGCCAGTTTTGCCCCTCTAAGAAACTTGCCGGTTTTGTCCCTATATGAAACTGGCCAGTTTTGCCTTTCCAGGAAACTAGCCAGTTTTTCTTCTCTGGGAAACTAGCCAGGTTTGCCCTGCTAAGGAACTGGCAGGTTTTGCCTCTCCGGCAAACTGTCCGGTTTTGCCTCTCCGGCAAACTAGCCGCTTTTGGCCCTTTGAAAAACTAGCCGGTTTTTCCCCTCTGCAAAACTAGCAAGGTTTGCCCCTCTGGGAAACTGGCCGGTTTTGTTCCTCTGGGAAACTTGACGGTTTTGCCCCTTTAAAAAACTGCCCGGTTTTGCCCCTCTGGAAAACTGACGGGTTTTTTTCTTCTGAGAGACTGGCCGGTTTTGCTCTTCTAGAAAACAGACCGGTTTTTCCTCTTTCAGCAACTGGCCGGTTTTGCCCTTCCAGGAAACTGGCCAGTTTTTCTTCTCTAGGAAACTAGCCGGGTTTGCCCTGCTAAGAAACTGGCCGGTTTTGCCCCTTCGGGAAACTCGCTGGTTTTTCTCCTCTGGAAAACCAGCCAGGTTTACCCCTTTGGGAAACTGGTCGGTTTTGTTCCTCTAAGAAACTATCCGGTTTGCCCCTCTAGAAAACTGCCCGGTTTCGCCCATCTGAAAAACTGACCGGTTTTTCCCTTCTGAGAAACTGGCCGGTTTTGCTCTTCCACAAAACAGACCGTTTTTTCCTCCTTCAGCAACTGGCTGGTTTTTCTCTTCTGAGAGACTGGCCAGTGTTGCTCTTCTAGAAAACAGGCCGGTTTTTAATCTTTCAGCAACTGGCCGGTTTTGCCCTTCCAGGAAACTGGCCAGTTTTTCTTCTCTAGGAAACTAGCCGGGTTTGCTCTGCTAAGAAACTGGCCGGTTTTGCCCCTACAGGAAACTGGCTGGTTTTTCCCCTCTGTTAAACTGCCCGGTTTCGCCCTTCTGGAAAACTAGCCGGTTCTGCCCCCCTGGAAAACTGGCCGCTTTTGCCCCTCTGGGTAACTGGCTTTTTTTGCCTCTCTTGGAAACTGGCGGGTTTTGCCACTCTAGAAAACTGACAGGTTCTGCCCCTCTGAAAAACTTGCCGGTTTTCCCCTTCTATCAAACTGTCAGGTTTTGCAGATCTAAAAATCTGGCCGGTTTTGCCCGTTTAAAAAACTCGCCGGTTTTGCACTTCAGAAAACTGACCGGTTTTGCTCTTCTGTTAAACTGGCCGGTTTGCCACTCTAGGGAACTGGCAGGTTTTGCACCTCTAGGAAACTGCCTGGTTTTGTCTCTTTAGGAAACTGCCTGGTTTTGCCAATCTAGAGAAATGACCAGCTTTTCCTGCCTGTAAGACTGACCGGTTTTGCCCCACTGTTTAATTGGCCGGTTGTGCCCCTCTAGGACACTGGCTGGCGTTGCATCCCTTTGAAACTGGCCGGTTTTGTTCCTCTGGGAAACTGGAAAGTTTTGCACTCCCAGGAAACTGGCCAGTTTAACACTTCCAGGAAACCGCCCGGTTTTGGTTCTCTAGAAAACTAGCCTGTTTTGCCCGTCTAAGAAACTCACCGGATTTGCTCCTCTAGGAAACTTTCCGGTTTTGCCCCTCTAGGAAACTAGCGTATTTTGCCATCCATTAAAACTGGCCAGTTTTGCTTCTCTGGGAAACTAGTCTGGTTTGCCCCTGTGGAAAACGTGCCGGTTTTGCCCTCCGAGGACACTAACCAGTTTTGCTTCTTTAGGAGACTGGCTAGGTTTGCCCCTGTGGGAAACTCGCCGGATTTTTCTCTCTTTGAAACCCACCGGTTTTACCTCTCTGTTAAACTGGCCAGTTTCGCGCCGCTGAGAAACTGGCCGGTTTTGACCCCCTAAGAAACTAGCCGGTTTGTCCCTCTAAAAAACTGGCCGGTTTTGCCCCTCTGGAAAACTGACCGGTTCTGCCCCTCTGGAAAACTGGCCGCTTTTGGCCCTCTGGAAAACTGGCCGGCTTGCATCTCTGTTAAACTGGCGGGTTTTGCCACTCTAGAAAACTGGCCGGTTGTGCCCCTGTAGAAAACTGACAGGTTCTGCCCCTCTGAAAAACTTGCCGGTTTTCCC
>JAQFZC010007923.1:0-10700 GCA_034695205.1 Dicyrtoma fusca | reverse complement strand
TCTCAAAATTATTGAAAATCTGTGAAACTTTCGTAACATTGGGGTTGGCGACTAACGACCACATGCCAAAAGGGAAATTTGGGGGAAATGTGGACATGATTAAGGCGAAGGATACACCCTGGACGGATGCTAGCAACAGTCTTTTCCAACAGGTTCAAACTTTTTATATATTTAAGAAAAGTTATCTAAAAAATCATATTTTTTCTGTTGAAGTATCTTTGCTTTCAAAATGTGTTCGCAAATGCCTACACAGTTGCGTACTAGGCTCGATCACGTTGCAAACTAGCACTGGCTGGTATTTCATACCTTAATAGGGTAATGCATTATCTCACTACAACGCTCTGCTCGCATTTGTTCTGCTCCCGTTACAGGGCAGGGCCAAGAAAGACCTGCGCTTTAGAGGCAACGAAGCTCAAATCCTTCAGTATGTACTCGTCTTAAAGAGAATACAGCTACGATCGACGTTATTTTTGCTCTATAACACGTGGACTGCACTCCATTTTCGACTTTTTGTACTTTTGTATAAACAAACTTTGACTGGATCTTGACCTATAGTTAAGTAGTTAGACACTCGGCCTTTTTATTTGTTTAAAAGTTTAATTATAAATTAATTATCATTCCAATTCAACTTTTTTTTTCTTTATTGACCTAGTTGTGTTATTTAAATCATTTCATAGTTTTTGTTTTCCACTTCATTTCTGCTCTTAAAATCAAGAAAGCAGGTGATACAAGAAACTATGTACATGGTATGTGAGTAGAGCACTGATTGAAATTATCTTAAAAATGATTACTGTGATGCTGCATGTTAATCACGTTAGTCACTTTTTGATGTTAACTTTTTATGCAAATGTCACACATGCATGAAATATTTACCACTTTTCTATATTACCTAAATTATTTCTTAGTTTACTACAAATTCATAAAGTTTATTAGCCTATTGTTGAACTATTGTTCTGACTACCCTTAACAGTGAGGCAAAACAGTGCCGATGTGAAATTAATCGAAGTTTTAGCTTTTAAAATCATTATGAACGTCAACAATGCAGTGCATAGTCGCTGAAGGGAATTAAATTAATTATTAGCTAATTAGTTAGTTAAGTATTTGAAATGTACAGCGCAACTACTCAATTCCAATATTTTATTTTAATAAGTACCTATAGTATAACACTCTAATTAATTTGACTTATCTTCATTTAGTATTTTAGATGGAACATGTAGAATATACATATGTATTGTTCTTGGAGTATGTATGGTTTTAGCTGTCTTTGCTGTTAGATTTTTAGTTCTATCGTTGTACGAAGGCAGTTATTGAGATTAATTTTGAAATGTGTTAATATATTTATTCCGAACTAATTTATTACGCATTATAAGGCCATCCCAAAGGTCAAAGTACAATTTGAGTTGTAGTGTATTGTCGCTAGTCGGAAAGAATCATTTATACTGTCGAGATTGCTCAGATTAGGCGCTCATTTAGTCACCTTTTTGTATGTTGTGTATGTACAAACTCCCTACAACGCGGCGAGCTATAGAGCTATAGTGTGAGATACTGCAGTGCCCTAACATGTGCTGAATTACATACTTAGGACGTAATACCATTTACTGTAGAGGTGTTGTTTGATTGTTTTTTTCTATTTGTCATTTTTTTTTCAGTTTTGTAAGAAACCTATAACTTACAGCGTGGTGAAAGGAGATCACCAAAGTTTCTTGAATTCAGACAACGTTATTGAAACAGCTATTATTATTAACCGACTGCTACAGGGATAATTACAGCTACGCACGAGACACAATGTTATTCTTCTTTTCGTACAGGTTACTAAAAAACAAAAAAGTAATAATTGTAATGTATTACAATAATAATAATGAACGTTTCTAGATCTTAATAAAAATACTTTTAAATAGCTATAAAAATATATTTACGAGCGTACTCTTGCAGATCTGTTTTATTCATTCCAACTCACAATTCATACACTGTAATTAAAATCAACAGTTTTTATAAAATTGCCTACAAGGACACTGACACTCACGGAATCACTGCAATGAAGGACCAAAATATCGCGAATTAATAATAATAAATTAATTACCGATTGAATCATTTTTCAGCTTTATTTTACAATACTTTCGTGTTTGTCATTTCATGGAGTGTTAAGTCATTATAAATTATTGAGCCATTGAGCGTGTACACTACAGTAAAATTATGGCTTATGGCTTACAAACAGTAGTAACCGTCCTATATGCGATCAATACTGCTATGGTTCTAATTTTTGTAGGGTCTAACAATGCAAATGAGAACACACGACGATGGGCTCCAAATTGGTTCTGGAATAACTTGTTGTGGAATCCTGAGTCTACAAAATGCCTTTTCAGGAACTGTGGCCGTTGAAAGTTGTGGAGAAAGCCACTTACCGCTCTGAATCTTATGAGCCTTGTTCGCAACAGTACACACGATGGTGGGAACATAGTACTATAGGGGTGTATGGCGGGTAGTGGAACGGGTTGTATGAAGCTTATAGGTGTCATAATGGACAAAGACATCAGTGTAGACAATTTGACTAAAAATTTCGGAAGGTCAGCTCAAAAGTTGGGTCTTCGAAGGTATTTTACCTTCTTGCAAGACTAAGATCCAAAACACACCTCCAAGAAAACCATGGAATTTTTCAAAACGGGCACGTACTATGTTCTCGAATGGCCTCCACAATCAACATAGGGTCTCTGATCGAGCAAATATGGGATGGTTTGGACCAGGAAGTCAGGAGAAATCCGGTTACTGACAAGAGTGACTTAAAAAGGTTTATCCGTGACACTGGGAAGGGCATTGACCCCATAGTGACTCGGAATCTGACCAATTCAATGCCTCGACGACTGGAGGCCGTGATTCAAGTCAAGGGAGGTCCCGCACAATAATAATACTTAAAAACAATATTGTTTTTGTTTTATTTTTTAGGATAAACTGAAATTGTCCGGTTAATAATTTTGCGCTCCGTTTTGATTTTATCGCATATTTAATTTTTCACGCTGTAACTGCATATTAATTAACCCAACGTGATATACTGTTAGAAAGGCCATAAAAATGCTACAAATATTTGTGTATGTTAGTTTTAATAGAGTTAAAATAAAATAAAGAACCCACTTCGAACAGCTACACCTTGCAGTGTCCGGGTTATATCGTTGGTGACTGTGTGTAATTTTTACTCTTAGAATTGCACCAAAGACGCAAAACCACTGACATTTGTGGGTTCTTAATTGGGATTTTATTTCCCTTGGCGTATGTTGCTGCAACTGCTACGTATGCTGGTTGTTACTTCTACAACTCAAAAAGTCCAAACTATTTTAATTCCCTTCTGCCCTTTGAGAAGTATGGAGTTGATTCACTTTTAATGGTCACACTAGAAATGGCAATATTCGTAGAGTGTTGGTCAATCATCCATGTAACGACAATAATATGATTTACCTTCCAAATGAGCGCACGCTACTGGCTTCAAGAAATAAGATCAGATTCATTTATCAATCATAATGCACCAAATTCAAAACTGTAAAATTAAATTGCTGAATATATAATGCTATTTGTTTTCATGTTAATTAGTTTTACCCATCCAGCACAAAAGTCGAGCCAACCTTGGCTACGAACGCCTCAAAAAGCAATGACAACGTACCGTAACATTCAGATCCTAGTCCTAGTCACCATGTTCAACAACGCCATGTCGGGTATTTATCAGCCACTTCATACGTTCATTCATTGGGTTTAATTAGTGGTAAGTATGTGCCTATTGTTGTATGTATATTGATACAACCACGAAGTCTTAATCCATTTCTAATGGGTTGCTCAGGGTATGAATGAATCACTATGAGTGTGTGTGGAGTGTAGAAAGAAAGAAATACAGCACAGATGCCAATAAGACCGTCTGTCTCTGTACCTTCAGCTCGATCAACTTGATAACTTGATTGCTAGTTCAATAGAGATTTATTGTTCAGTCTCGCAATTTCTCTCAACCCATTTGTTTATAGTTAGTGCATCCTCTTCGAGGCATGGCTCCCACGTGTCTTATGCAACTATGCAACTTCACAGTTCATTTACACTTTGACTAAGCTCATAAACCAAATGGTTATGTCCAATTACATACATAATCTTAGCCTGATTAGTAAGGGGGCATTCATCAATTACGTTTACAAGAGAGGGTAGGTGGGGGGTTCAAAATCCATGTAAACGCATGTAAACGCCCTATGCTGGAGGGTGGGAGGGGGTTCAAAATTCGGAGTTTTTGTAAACGTAATTGATGAATGCCCCCTAATGCCAATTCATCATTTATCATCACGTACACAGTACCGTAAATGCCTAAATGGTTAACCTGATTGATTTACAACACCTATCTTACACGTATACAGTTGAGTGGTGTATGAAGAAACATTAAATAGCACAATAGAAAATTTCTTTTTGCTTTTGTTCTGATTCTTCTTAATTGGGTGTTACGAACTATCGGTCAAAAACCAGTTGACAATGTAGTTTTTATGAAACTTAAAGTGGCTGCTGGCTGCTACCATCAAACCATACCTTGAATTTGACAAACGATGTACCCGTAAAAAATATTTATTAATACTGTGCAATTTAATCCTATTCATTTCTTGTACATTATTTTTAAAATAAAAAAAAAATATGTTTTACAACAGGAATGCATAAACCCCATAAAAATATGGATATTTGTGGCTTTCAGGTCTGATTTTCAATTCCAGCGTTTAATACTTTCATCGAATGATGTCGGGTGTTTATTTCTTCGACTCTTACTTCAAGCATTTTGCAATTGTGTCAAGAGTAGTTATATAAAATCTAATTAAATCCAGAAGGCTGGTCAAATAATATTTGATAAAGAAATCATATGTATAAATTCAACTAGTAAATAAAAAAGTCAGTTTGAAAAGCTAGTATAGTGTAGACAAATAAATGGGCTATAGAAGGTACAAGCATCAATGTTGAGCTTGCGTAGCTTGTTTATAGTTTACTGTAAAAATCAACTGGATGAATGAGAGGCAAAATTTAATTAAAGCAAGTTAATAGAAGCAGCACCTATATGTCAATTAATTTATTTTTCGTGCACAGGAGAATTCGTAGTCTGGTAAGCAAAGTTTACACACCATTTTACATGGTCAAATTTCATTCAATTTTTGCCGTTTGAATACGCCATAAATGGAGAATCAAGCTCAATGATGTTGGTTTTAACAGGGCTTCCCAAAATGTTCGCTAGTCTATCCATGTCTAGTCACACGTTGTTTTCGAGGCCTGCCTAGTCTAGTCTACTCAAACTAGTCAGCTATCCCTTAACATGGGAAGAATCGTGGCTAGTCTAGTCTAGTCTAGTCAAGCGGCCGAAAAAAAAACTGAAAAGTCTAGTCAAGTCATAGTCAACTAGTGAAGTCAGACTAGACTAGGACAGCCATGGTTTTAAATGACTTTTACTTCCTGCTGCTTTTTGATTTTACTTATTTGTTTTGACTTTACTTGGATTAAGGATTTCTCAATTTGGAGGAAGTGCCTAGGAATAATTAAGCTTTGTGGTTTATAATTGAAATATAGTCTGATGAAACTGTCTTTGTCGACAAGGAAGATTAAAAGGTGAATAATTTAAATTATTTTGTGTATACATAATACGTTTCCCCATTTGCTTATTCAATTTAAAGTCATGGCATTTAATCGAAAACGCCCACGGTTGCGCAACCAGTCAGCTAAAAATTCAGCCACTACCTTCAACGTCTCTAACTGGTTTTATTGATTTTGTTTTGTAGGTGATTGATATTGCTTCCAAATATACTATGAGAAGATAGTTTCGCAAAAGTCGAATTGGGCTATTGCGAACTAAAAAATCTACAGTCAGTTTGTTAAAAATGCTGTCCAAAAGAGTACACCAAACGTTCCGTTGGTATTTTAGGTGGGCAAATTTTATTCACATTTTTCCTTTTGAGTACGATTTCAAAAAGAAGCAAGTCCACATCACAAAGCAATTGTACAAATGGAGGATTTCGTCGTTAATCCTTCTTCTTCACGGAATCTTTGTCACCGGACGAGTTCTGTACGAGTATCTAGTGCTCGACGGCACTACCGAGAACTTCATGTACAGATTTTTCTTCATCCTTTGTTGGGCACTTGCTCTGACCAATCAATTAAATACGCACTTTTTTAAAAACGAAATTGCGGCTGTCATAAATGCGTACATTGAGTTTGATACTCGGTGTACCAGTAAGTACAATATAAATTAAATGCCTTAAAAAATTGTTATTGTAATTCCGTTTGGTTTAAAAAAATGTTTTAATTTTCACTTATTAGGACTGTACACCATCCGGAAAACGACAGATATTTGTGGATTCTTGGTTGGATTTTTATTTCCAGCCATCGTACCTTCGCATATCATACTGTATGCTGGCATTTATTTCTTTGATCCAAAAAGTCCAAATTTTTTTAACTCACTCCTTCCTGGTAGGAAATATGGACTTGTTTCGATTTTAATGGTCGTTCCTGACGTGGCAGGATTCATTCTTGGCTGGACATCCGTTTACTTTTCTTTACTTTTCAGCATTACTTTCCTAATGAGCGTTCGCTATTGGCTCAAGCAACTCAGGTTATTATGTATACTGTCAATGTGTATGGGTTTAAGTTATTAAAACTATTATTTTACACAATTTTCGTTTTCTTTGATCTTTTAGTATGACCGATATTGACGGAAAGACTAGTAGAGCTCAGTTACGAGCAACTCAAAACGCACTTGGCCTGTACCGCCAAATTCAAATATTGGTGAAGATGTTCAACATTGGGATGTCGAACGTTTACCAACCTCTTCACACTCTTGCCATGACTTCATTTTTCGTCATTTGCGCATTCAGCACTCTACGGTTTTACAGCAAACTCCATTGGTTTCCATTCTCAATTAATCCACTGACTGTAATAACTGGTACTATCTATCACTCCTTTGCATACACCACAGCAGCAGGGATCCGCAGCTATTCCGATGAGTTTAGGGATTCGTGGCAAAAATGGCTGAGCACTCGCACTCATGTGGCAGATCCGGCAGAGCGGAAGTTGTACCTTCGCATACTCAAGTCCTGCCCTTGGCTTGGAATTCGGATGGGACAGCAGTACTGGGTGGACAAAGAGACACTCGTCAAGTCTCTGGACATTCAGATTGACCACACAATATCACTTTTGCTTGGGGTCAGTGGCTGACCTCAATATAGTTATTGGATATTGCGTCTATAGCACACAAATAATAGCCGCATTGAAAAATGGACAAATAATCATGTATATGTTAATTGAAAGATAGTTAAAGATAACGATCTGCCCATCTTTCGTTGCGTCCACTATTATCAGTAATTACTGATAATAGCAATAATAGCAAACCAATTAATGTCGCACCATTTTGCATAGTCAATTCAAAAAAGGCCTAATGGAAACTTGCATTAGTTTTTAATGTTGAAACCTTACAATCGAATTTGTTTTTTGTAAATAATTCGTATAATTCAAACAATCTGTAAGTTTCCTTGTATTCGCGATGACAGACTTTGATGCATGGAACATAACATATATGTATGTGCTTTTTTTTGTAATAGTAATATATTTTTTCGTTTAGTAATATATTTTTTTCCGATGCGCTTTTAGATAAATGCGGCCGGCCCTCTTCAGTTTTCCTGGTTCATTAGCTTTTAAGTTGACTTAGCTAAAGGTTAAGTCATTCTAAATGTTGTCTATTGACGTTACGCATCCTACATGTATATTATGTGGGCTCTATTTTCATGTTTAGCAATACATATTTTTGTGCTATCTACTTGTGTGTGCCATGATTTGGAAAAAAATTGAATAAAACCCCTACACTCATAATAATATATTTTAAAAGAATGGTGCTTAAATATGTAGGTACTCACATAAGTCATAACTTCATACGTGTAAGGGAGCTCTGGGGGTAAAAACAAAAGGCGCACGTTTTGATTTTGTTTTCGTAAACCTGAACGTGAATTAAGAATGTTGATTGATGTAACTATTATAAGTCTTAATGTCTTTCATTTACAAGAAAATATTTCTAAAAAAAAAATATTTACATGAGATTAATTAAAATATCGGGTTTAGCTCTGTAGGGGTAAAAAAGAACAAACCGGTATGGGTAAAAAAAACGGTGGGCAAAAACGCTGAAAATCAAATGTAAATTCGATGCACATTGATCCCAACTACATTCTTGTGTAAGGTTTTATATTACACTTCAATTAGAAAACGCCTACTATGACAGAAAGTGCGCTATCATTAAATAATTGCCATTAAATCTTCATGCGTAGTTTGGCTAATCTCAGAGTCCCCATTATACGGTGTTTTCGACATTAATTGTAAAAACTGCATTTACTTAAAATGTATTAGGAAAAGTATTTTTAAAAAAACCTTTAAATTGAAAAATACACATTTTTGGTTACTCAAGTTTGTTAAAATAGGTCATTCAGAGAATTTTGAACTGTCAGTTAAGCTTTTAGATTGTTGTTTTTTTGACCTCCACTCTGTTTTTAAAATTTGTTAAATAAAACTTTTAAAATGGCCATAACTTTTTACGACTGCAAATTATTCTATTCAACTTGAATTTATGCTGTAGAGAATCAAATTTTGCATCTAGTAAAGTGTGGTACGTAGTTTTAGAACGTTTTGTCTTGCCGTAATAGACACACTTCCAATGGGGATATTGGAGGCTATGCCAGGAGGTTTGCGCAGAAACGAATATTTCAAATTAAGATTGTTTCCCTCCAGCGTAAATGTCTGATTAGTGTCAAGCAAAACAATTTTTAGGACACGTTTTGATGAAGTTTTTTAGGGTGCTAAGCATTTAGCTGTTACATATTTACATCAATGTTTAGATATTGAGGGCTGTTTTTTAGCCCCTGTTTGTTTACCCCCACCTCTCTTACGTTTTGTATACAATATTTTAGTCAACTTGACAACTTGAGTGTAAAGAAAACACAGTAAAAAAGATAACAAGTTCGGGGTGGTGAAGCCAATAAAATTTGCATAGGTATGTACTTGAATAATAAGGAGCTTTTCCTTGCACTGTCGTAGTATAACCTACCAAGTTTCTACACAGAACTTTCTGAAAGTAAATTGCTATATATGTAATTTAGTAATAGGACTTTTTGGCCTTGGCAAGCTGAGTCGTGTGGCTTCCATAAAACATCGTATGCCGATGTGCCAAATGCAAATAAATAAGAATTTGAACTCGACATTTCTCACACAGATTAAACTTGATCTAGAATTTTCTGTTGGTTGAACATGATGTTAACATTATGTATATTTAAATTACATCAGACCATACAAAAGAGCCGCAAACTGTTACTTCGTTTTGTTAGAACCTTCGAATGCGAATGAGAATTAAGAGGGTTGATTGTTAAAAAAAACGATGTTAATTAGTCTGAATAGGAACGTGTTGCATGAATAAACTGCATTGTTTAGCTCCTGTAACTGAAAATACATAAATCGGGAGAGAGAAAGTAGAGTGTATACCTATTACTCCATGATAAATACATAGTAATTTTTTAAAGCTACCTTTTAAACATGTTCAAAATTAGCAGAATGGGTGTTCTAAAATCAGCAGTTTTCAAACACAACAATAATTATCTTTCACGATATTTAGAATTAGGGACATTTTTTAAACAAGATTTTAACTGTAATCAGGTAAGAAAAATTATAGTAGAAAAGAAAATGTGATCGTCCGCGTCCTACGGTCTTGATTTGGTGTGATTATTTTACATGTACTTAGTCTTAAAAAATTGTAGTTTTGTTTTTAAAGGAAGTTATATTGATTGGTAATGTGCAGGCGCCTCCAAGGTTCGTGGGTCAAATTAAATGGCTATCCACATCAAATAAGGATTTCAAGCCTCCGCATAATACTAACGGTGGAACGAAAGATAAAATTCTGGTCAATTTGACGCCCAGAACAAAGCCTGAAGCCTCAAACTTGTTTCTAGTTCATGGTGCTGAAGGCTTATCAGAACCCTTAATTCCATTAGCTTCAAAATTATCTTGCAACTTGTATGCTTTTCAATCAACGAAAAGATATGGGAAAGATGTTGAAGTTCCTAAATTTATGGATATAGTGGAGGAGGACGTCAACGTAGGTTAAGTTCTTAATTTCTTAGCTTTGCTAGTACGAAAATATGCATTTTTAAAGATATATTACTATTTTTGATAGAACATTTCATTGTTCACAAAACACGCTGCATTAATACAGGAAATAAAACTGATGCAACCCGAAGGACCCTACAATATCGGCGGCTATTCGCTGGGAGGGAATTTTTCAATAGAAATGGGAATTAAATTAGAAAGCGGAGACAATAAACCTAATCCAGTTAGTGCAATATTGATAATTTAAAACTGCGATTGCGGTAGTAAAACATATAAAAGAGAAAGATGAGATTTATTAGCACAACAAATTATAATCATCATCTTCCAACGAGGCTGGTCCAACGGACTACGTACAACGCCTTAGTATTTTTTCGCGATAGTCTATTCTCAATATAAAATATTTTTATAAATACAAAAGCGCAACTAATAAAACACCTTTTAATTTTGATTGGAAAAACGTTGTTGGTTCGTCTAATCATATTGGACACTACGTGTAGCTTTGGATATGCGAGTAGACAGACTACTACTGAAATCTTTGATATGTTCTTTAGTATTACGAAGCATATATTCAG
>JAQFZC010007922.1:0-10700 GCA_034695205.1 Dicyrtoma fusca | reverse complement strand
ACTAGGTACGTAGGAAGTGCACCTACGTATAGAATATACCGTTAACTACACCGGTCATTGTCCATTAATGCTAATAGTGTTTATTTTTCACAGGAATATTTGCATATTGTTTGTATTGACATAGCTCTGACGTTTAATTTTACTTCCCTATATCTGCACTTGCAAATACATTGGCAATTGACACAAAATTAACAATGGCTTCATTACATCCTGACCAATGAAATGTCACATTAAATATTAAATGTGAGATACTACGAACGTTTTTACTACCAAATAAAAATTGTTGCTTTGAGAGTTGATTTTCATCATTTGATTTTAAAAGTTTGCAGAAACAGGAAGTGTAACATCGGGTATCGGGTCTCGGTCTCGGATGCAGTAAATTGCTTTAAACTTTATTTTGGTGAGACGTACTTATAAACTATTTACCTAATTAAAGTATTAAATAATTTAGCACTTATAATATTGTAACCTGTTTATTATTGTCTTTTTGCCGGACGCAGTTTAATTAAAAAATAATTAATTAGTTAATTAATTATTAATTAAATCTGTGAAAAATGACCTGGACTATGACTTCGTACACCGGCAAAGCCTTGCCTGATGAAGACCCACCTCCGCCATACTATGCAGTTAATCATCAACAGAATCATGGCCAACACCTTCATCCATTATCCCTGGTGACCCAGGGTCAAGTTCGCTCTCACAGTATCCCTGTGATTGACCCAGGACACATCTACTATAACGGAGCAAGAACTAGAACTGAAACTGATACCTCATCTCTTGAATCACAATCCACACGACCTTCTTCTGCCTCGCTGAATCTACTAGCAAAAAGAATGGTGTGTTTTCTTGGTACAATCATTGCACTTGTTTTTATTGGCATGACTGTAATTATTGCACTGAAATACAAAAATTAGTTAAATTACATCAAATTATGTCGATACTTCATTCTTCAATATTTTGTACAAAGTTTATAAATAGCATTGTGTATCACAGTACACACAGAACATATAAAAGTCGATCAAAAAAACAGAAAACGGAAAAATACATTTTTATGACTAATTTTAAGGAATGCTTATTAAAGTGATTATTGTACATAATAAATGTTTTTGTAGTACTATACTATAAAGATTTGTAGTAATCGTAATGATTTAATGATAGCATACGAACTTTTATTTACGTCTGAACTGAACTATGTTTAATGGGTGCACATCTTTAATTCATCATAATTCCAGTAAAAATGACGCATTATTTATGTATGTATTCGAATTAATTTACATATATCACATTAGTACACGCAGTACACAATCAACGCAGCATACGGTTTGTAACACTCGAAATGTTTCATTCCAGTTACGTTCGTAAATACGTAGGTACCGTAAATTCTCTAATAGTAGCGCACTATTCCATTCAGTTCCTCCGACCCCCGCGTGCAACTCGAGACGCGCGCATTAATAGAGACGTATTATTCAAACTAACCGTTTTACTGCTCTGAATTTAATTGAAATAAAGAGGCTAAAAACAAGAATTTTGACACTTTTAAGCGACTTAAAAGTATGTATCATTTAATTCAAGCTATTCGGTGGCTAAAAGGTTAGGTTACACTAATTTCTGTACACTTAAGCACTGAAAATACTTCCGATGAGCCGCGTACTGTTAGAGACCCGCGCAGTGCTCCATTCAGGCCCGCTCGGACCCCCGCGTACAATTAGAGGCCCGCGTAGTGAAAGAGAATTTGCGGTACGTAACTTAGGATCATCTTATAAGATCGAAAAGTGCAGTGCATACTGAACTAATACACTTACAATAGCCTCAAATAAATATCTTTTTCCATCAAATGAGTCAGGCAAATTACAATGATGGTGATGTTAACTCTCATGGGTTCTACATAAAAGTTTATTAGCAGTTGCCAAGTAATTCATTATGCCTCGTGAAAGGTACAGGACTGATGCATAAAACGAAAAATTCTGATAACCAGTACAATGTAATTTTTCCATAAGCTTTGCTGGTGGACGGATATTTGCTTGTAAACCATTTAATTATTTATATTTATTTTAACTGTGTATTGCATTATAATTACCTAGTTTAAAGTTGAAATATGTATGAAGAGGTCTACGTATTATCGTTTCTCGTGCCATAGTACACATACATATTTACATATATACATACGTAGGAGTAAAATTGCCTCCTCTATTGCGTGGGGATGAGTAATTTTAAATTACTGCTATCAGTAGTAGTGGCCAGTAGGCGTATTTGTGACTCAATACTCAATTCACAGTTTATAACAGCACTATTAAAAAAATTCACATTCCCGGAAAAAATGCAAAACTACAAAATGACTCAGATTAGTGATAACTTTATCATTGTTGAGCTCATTCGCTGTGCATTCCGGCACGTCCAACCAGCCAACCAACCTGTCAGTAGAGCCGGAGCATTTGGAGGACTTATTAAAATAACGTCAAAGTTGAGTTGTAAATTACAAACCTAATTCCTAATAGACTTGAAAATACTTAATCTATTGTTCAAAATCGGAAAAATGGAGGATCATTTAAAAGCAGAAGCTGAGCAAGCTAGCAGCAGCAGCAACGGTACAGACAAATAATTACTCTTATTTACAAAATCGGTAGTAATAATTACATCTTTACACAAAATATATAAAAATAAATAATAATATAAAATGCATTCACTTCTCATCATTTCAGATAAAAACCCTGAAAATCCAACGAAGGGAAACGGACAACAATTTAGCGGAATATCTGAGTCAGATGTTAAGCCAGATGCTACATCCAGTCGAAAGGGTGGCAATAGATTCGGTCTTTGTTGCTTTGGCCGTCGATCCAAGGGCTCCTTCTCAGTTGAACAGCCCACCGAACAAAGTTCACCCATCACTCATGAGCCAATTTTGGATGAAACGCAGCAAGGCTCCAAAACTTCAGCAACCCAGCCAGCACCTGTTGTAGTAAAGAAGCAGAAGCAAGCCAAAAATTCAACACCAAAGATTCTGACAGGAAAACCGGTTAAGAAGTCATCATCAAATTCAACTTCTGGAAATGGAGCATTAGTCCTGGCCACTCTTTGGGATGCTGCTGACGAAGCTGGCGATAGTGGCGATAGGTGTTCAAATGATGGCGGGAAAGATGCAATTTGTACAGTGGAAGTAGGGGGCGCGGTAGCGTACAGCGCAGTAGCAAGTAGCTCGGGCGGCGCGGTAGAAAATAGTAGCGTGAGTCATAGCTTCAGCGGAATGGGCGGGCATAGCAGTGTAGTGCATAGCCATGGGGGCGGCTATACGCATAGCGACAGTCACACGGGCGGGCATAGTGTTTCAAGCCACAGCCACGGGGATTGGGGCGGACACACCACGTCAAGTCATAGCACTGGCTTCAGCGGAGGCCATTCAAGTAGCTATGACCACAGTAGTGGCGGGCATTCCAGCAGTCACGACCACGGCGGTGGCTCTAGTGGCGGCTGCGACTACTAGATTTAAAAAAAATCCTATGCGAGACAGATTTATTACAGAGATTTATAAGAGATGTCTCGGTCTACTTTAGATTTATTTTAAATGCGTTGTTCTTAATGGTAAGCAACGTCACTTCTTCGTCTGATAATTACAAATCAAATGTACATAGTTAAAATGTTCTGCCTACTATAAATTATTGATTATTTTGAGTGTATTGCTGGAAAACAAAATAAAGTTCCGTAAAAGTATTTTTCTTTATATTTTAAAAATTATATACTAATCGACAAAAAAAGCCACACGCACACCACTCTGTGGTGATTTCTTTGCCTCACTCGCACTCTTTCGAAAAGCATCTTTCATTTCCTGCGGTGCGATGCCAGTCAGACACTTTTCTGTACCTTTGCTAGCAGGATGCGGTAATAAGCGAAAAGCTTCTTTTCACGATCTGTACATTTCAGCTCCAGTCAATTGCCGCCACCCGCCACATTGCACATTAATACATATAAAGAATATTATAAATTATAATGAATACAAACAGGACATTCTTGGGTGCTTAAATATTCACTCGATAAGGATGCTCGGAAAACTTGCGTCATTTACTTGCTAAATGAAATTGAAAGATGAAAGATGGGCCTTCCAAGAATATGTTTCAGCTACTCAATCATAAATAGCAAATTATACTGTACATAGGACACACAGGGCCGGGATATTATGTACGAGCACCATATAGTATGTGTCACGAAGTTCTTGTTAATTTTATATTACTAAAGGTAATTCGGATTGGGCTACTACAGGTATGTAGTGTACAAAAAAGTCTTAACTTGTTGTATCTTTTATCGTGAGTTGTGCCAATTGTGTCATATGTGTCGATAAAGCAATTTTTGAGTCATATATACTAATCATTAGATATGCATACAAAACATGTATAAATAAATCGTGAAATACTTTGAATTCCGGTTAAATTAACCATACAAAAATGATGATATTTAAATCATTTACTGTATACCCATACCTGCCAAAATAGCATATTCCTAGCCTGTATTTTGGTTTATTTATACTACATATAAAATATAGAGCTAAAAAGATAAACTTGTATTTTAAAAAAACTAAGCTTGTAATGTAATGCACCTTGTACGTCAGATTTGGACAATGCTTTAATACAGTATGCATAATGATTTACATATACATACATAGTTACCCGATACGATATAATGATACTGACTGCCTACACCTGCGTGTATGTAGTGATTAGAATGAGATATGATACACACGCATATCGTCTGTGCCGATGCAATGAGTTTTCCGTCCATTCAGTTATCCATTTGTAAGCATTGTGGACTTGGGACACATTGCATTTACACAGGCGATATTTAGGCATCTACATGCAAAACTGACACCTCTTTTAAAATGAAACAATTAATCATGCTAACTAGTAATAGTTTTAAGGTTATGACACATTCTTCCCGCAAAATTGGTTTAATCCCAAAACAGCTCATTTCCCTCTTGTCCTTCAGTTAAATAAATGGCAACTAGTACATCGGCAGTGACGCCCTTACTGCTGTAGTTGAAGTGACTAATCCAGGTATGTAAATAGACAGAAACTCTGTTTTTAGAGATCTGCTATATTGATATAGGCTGTAGTAGACTTAAGTACGTGCATTATTCTGCTAAATGAGGTTTGCCTATCATCAATCATCGTCTACTTCCAATAATACACCTTACAAAACAAATATGTGAATGAATGTCGTATTCCACATTTACATAATTAATCATACGAACTGGGATGAAATGCTCGAATTAAGGGAAATGTGTAAATTCTACCCTTTAAATTAAAACAAATTCCATGCCTCATTGCATTGACAAAAATACGCCAATACTACCATACTCATACTTAATATAGCATAGCCTAAAACACTACGATTCGATAGCGATTTGCTAGTCAGAACAAGTTGTTCATTTTTATTGAACTATAAGCAGTCCTACTCTGACAATAAATTCCTACCATACTGGTTCTCGTTTAATTTTTTTTTTTAGAACCACTGATATACTTAAGTAAATTACAAATACGTCCAGTTTTCAATTTCGAATCAGTTTTTTGCTCATCAATAAAAAAAAACGAAGGTAGTTTAATTCATTATATATTTTATAAAATTTCCTTTCCCCATTTGATAATTCACCATTTAAAAGTTAAAGTCTGTGTAAAAGCCTTAAAGTGTCTTATTTAATTTGCAATGGCAGCAGGTCAGGCTATCAGCGGAAACGTGCAAACCAGTGCAGGTACACATAATATGAAACATAAATTATTTACCACTATTTTATTTAACAAAAATATATCTTGATACTCACAAATTACATACATAACTCCATCACACGCCTTATGTTACACCCAGATTTCAACTAAATTGTGTCTGCTAATAGAAATTGAACTTATTATCAATAGTGTCTTTAAGCTTGATGAAACTTTTTGATCCTTTCTACAATATCGTCTTTTTTCGTATTTGCATGGGTTTGAGGCCCTGATCGGCATTTTCTCGATTTCTGAAGAGTTGATCGCAGTAATTTGATCGCAGATACAGAAATAAAGATTAACGTACGATGCTGCACCATAACACAAGTAGTCTACTTGTCAGTTGTGTTGGGCGTGGGCGTATTAAATGTAGCTAGATAGTTACATGGCGACTATCTGTATAAATGCAAAGTGTTGCAATAAGTCAACAATTTCCGTAATGCAATGTGTATAAGTCTATAATTCTGACAAATGGGTAACTATAACTGGATAAATCTGAGGCACATTGAAAGATTTTTTGCTTTAGTGAAAAATGAACTAAGATCTGTTTTCGTTTACCCAGAGTACAGATCTTGATGATAATGTATTGAAATAACTTTAGAACATTTTGATACTTACATGCTTAGTTTTAAAATTGTATAATTTTGTAACCTTTCAGGACATTTCCTTGTGATTACAGAGGAAACTCAAATGAACGGTTCACAGGATATTGTTCATTATGCTGGAACGGAACAGCCAGCGGCAGAAAGTGAGGGATGTTGCTGCTTTGGAGGGGAGAGTAGTGGGAGGGGGGAGGGAGGGGGTGGTTTCAGTGGGGGAAATGGAGGTGCAAGTGGGGGTAATGGGGGGTTGAGCGGAGGCAATGGTGGAGGATTCAGCGGGGGTGGTGGTGGCTCCAGTGGAGGTGGGGGTGGTTTCAGTGGAGGCAACAACAGTGGCAATGGGGGATTTAACTCTGGCGGGGGTGGAGGGGGCTTTAGTGGGGGCAGTGGGGGCGGAGGTGGTTTTAACTCTGGCGGGGGTGGAGGGGGGTTTAGTGGGGGAAGTGGGGGTGGAGGCGGTTTTGGTGGAAGTTCTGGTGGCGGCCACGGAGGCAATTGAATCATCTTTCGAATTCCGTCCTTATCAACTACTATGTCATCCTAATGCTAAAATTGTAAACGCTTTATTTATTTGGGAAAAATTTAATCCAGTGTAATTGCTACAACTGCTACCGTTTTTATAATCTACGTACCTATTACTATTAATATTGTAATTAAAACTAATCATGTCATTATATGAATACTAATCATTGCGAAACTTCGCCGGCTATTAATAACTGTACATTTTATTACTAACTATTACACATTATTAAATGAGTGTTTTACGCATTGAAAAATAAAACCTTTCGTTTGTATGACCTTATACAGGCAGTCATATACATACTTTTTAAAAAAGTAGAAACATAATTAGAAACTACTTTGATGGACTCTTATGATTCATTTTTACAAGATAATACATAATCATAAATCTATCAGTAGTCGACAGTTGAGTTGATGAAGCATCTGGTTAGCCCAGGGATCTTAAAAATGCGCCGACGACGGGAAAGAAAGATGGAGCCTGTAGATGTGAATATTGAATTTGGGTTATAGATACTGCATTTTGTTATAAATTCAACATAAAAAAGTTGAGTCTGCATTAAACTCTTACATATACAACCAAATATGAGAACTTTGAACCAGAACCGGATATTTCATCCAGTTATTTCATCCGTAAACATTCTGCTATGGGATATGTTACAGCGAATGGTCACATGCTCACATCCATAAAAAAACTGACCTGTTTACACAGGTTAGGTGGCGAGTCTACAGGTGACCAATTTATAGGTGACGAGTCGCGGAGTGACGAGTGGAGGTATAACACCGCAGCACCGACCTCATGAGTATAACTTTGCTTACAGAATACATACATTGTTGCTGACCCGTAAAAGTGACGTTATAGAGCTTTCATGTAGACAGGATACGGAATGAAACTAAAAGCTTCCCATCCTCTCACTTTTCAGCTCATCCCAAAAATAAAGTTTACCGCTATATATGTACATACATATTGTAGATGCTAAATAGTTATTGGAGCTGGACACTGGCACTGGACAGCGGACAGTAAATACACAGTACCGTTAGGTACTTTGATTGCATCTAATACACTGCTATAGTCATAATTTTGTAATAGTTGATTTTGAGATAAAATACTCATTGGCATCATTGCTTGCTTAATATGGCACAAAAAATCCGCCTAATCAATACGTGATTGTCACACTGTTTTGGTAACCATAGTGATTCCGACGGCGACGGTCAATTACGAAGATATGCTGCATGTTTCTGCATCGGAACATTTTCCTTTTTAACTATTTAATGTGAAAAACATTGTGGTTATTTCTGGAAGTAGTCGGAATTTGAATTCATTAGATTCAGAAATTAAATTCAAAGTAGGTACTTGCCTACAACATTTTTTTAAAAAAGCGGTTCGAACAAGAAATATATTTTTTGGTCCGAGTATCAGTACCATACCCATATTACGTTGTTCATAACCTTGGACCACGTTTGTGGTAGCATAATAATGAGAAAATAGTTGATGTTAGATGTTGTGCAGACATCAGGAAGCTGACATAGGTATATACATACATACCTACTTGCTTATGCTATTTCAGTGTGGATTTTTGTACAGTCGAATTAAAAGTCTGTATGCACAAAAAAAACGAAAACTTGTTTTAAAACTGACCACGATCAAAAGGAGCCATACGGAAAGAGGCTAATCAGCCTGCGGCAGAAACAAAATTCATGTAATACAAATTCCAGGGAGGTAAGTACTTAAATGTTATTGTTATTTAGCGGCTGGTCGGTGACGGTTTGTAAGATCTATTAACCAATACATTACTTGGAAATATAATTTTGGAATGCTGATTCTAAAACAGTGCAGTGCAGTGATTAAGGTTTCCGTATAAATAGTATAATTAAATATAATTTGGAAAACATTATATGGACTACCACGATGACCCTTGGTAATTAAATAAGCGATAGTACCTACTAATTAAACATAAATTCTACCTCCTATAACTCTCTTGAAGGTATCAATTTGGCGCAGGTTTTGCATTTACCAGTAAGCCAAAACTTATATGCTTACTTCTATTATTGATTTAATATTTTCCAGGAAAAAACGAGGAGGCTGTGCAGCTAACCGTGATTACTAGTGAAAACCAAGTCAAGGGACCATCCAATAATAGCGCTATCATAGTAGCAGACGAAAAAGGTCCGTACGTTTACAACCTAATTTGGGTAGAAACTACGTAGGTTACCCGGGAATAAAATCGCCTACAAACTTACAGAATAAGCTGTCTGAAAATATGTGCATACGTCAGTATAGCTTCATTGACGCGTAGTATCACGCACTCTGCGATTTCTTTGTTGAAATCAAATCTAGCAATTGGTAATCTGAAATGGCTACTGGCTTTGCTACAACACGAGCACTGTTGTGAAAATAAGTAAGGCTAAAAATAAAATTTTGAATAACCTTTTCGCAACGGTAATATACCCAGTTTTATCTTTTTGAGAACGTTAAATACTAGTTTTGATCTTTTTTGAAAGTTCAAATTAGTAGTTTTGAAGTTTTTTGAAAGTGCAAATTACTAGTTTTTATTTTTTTGAAAGCGCTAATTACTAGTTTTGACCTTTTTTGAAAGTGCAAGTGGTAATTTTAAGTTTTGGCCTTTTTTGAAAGTGTTAGTTACTAGTTGTGAATGTTGATTGCGAAAATGTAGATTTCTAGTTTTGACCTTTTTGTAAAAGTTAAATAAACACTTTCTAAAACATTCTCTCCATGGTTTCCCAGTTCCGAATAGGCTAAAAAATACAAGGTACCTATGCATTTGCAGAATTTATTCGGAAGAAATGGATCTCTATTGAACAATAATATTTGTATTTGCATGTAATAAATACTGTGCAATTAAAAAATGTCTTTTCGTATTACAAAGGGGTGCAACAATAAAGATTTTAAAAATGATCTTTTTAAATCTTGTTTCTTATAATTTTTCAGGGACGAGCGCTGGTGAGGGTCACTCGGTCAGTAATGACACTACGATGGTTGCCGACGCAGAGGAAAATGAAGACAAAGAGTTAACAATACTTAAATCGTTGCTCCCTTGCAGTTTGGCCGTGGTGTGTTGCCCATGTCTTTTCCTCTACTGCATTATTGACAGTATATTTCATTGCGAAGACGGGAAGGATCCATTTAAGAAGACCAAAAAGAATGGCATTTTGGATGAATTACCGTGTTGTTGACGTGATAATTCTTGTGTTCATTGCTCTGATATTTGTTTCTGAAATTCGAAGACAGTAGTATGAAGAAATAATTTCGTGTGCATTAAAAGGATTAAATCTAAGAGGCCTTGATTTTTAAACTGTGCTATACAACAAATAGTGTGTGAGGGGGACGCACATACATTTTGTCGTTAAAGATACAAAGTTCTACACGTATGCAACAATGCTCAAAAGTAACTTGGCCCTCACCACCAATTTTAAGTTACAAAGGGACGCGTATTCATAAAGTTTCTAAATAAGGGCTTAAAATATTTTTTCATGTTTCTTAAAATATTCATTGAATAAACTCTGTCACCTATGTATTTCATTTATAGAGTTTCTCAAAACAAAAAAAAACCTTAATTTACACTCCTACAACTATGCACACGATCGATGTATGTACGGTATTTAAAGTATGTATGTAAAATCTCGATTGACGTGTGTTCACTTGCATCGTAACTTTACTGACGTGTCACTTTGCTTTATTCAGAACTGGGGAACCATAAAAAGAATGCTTTACAAAAGAGTTTAATTCCATAAACTTACTCTTTCAAAACGGTCAAAACTAGTAAATAACACTTTTTCAAAACGGTCAAAACTAGTAAATAACACTTTTCCAAAACGG
>JAQFZC010007921.1:0-10701 GCA_034695205.1 Dicyrtoma fusca | reverse complement strand
CAGAACGTACTTAAGTCAAAAAATGGGAGTTTAAACCTAATTTTTGGCTTAAACTTTTTATTGAATCCAGGCCCTGGGCTTCAATCGTCTCAACGGACCTTCCCAAAATTCCAATTAACATCACTGCACTGCAGGGCAACTGACGAAGTACTTAATTGAAGTAGATATTCATTTTAATCATTTTAATAATAAGGTAATTAGTAATTAATTACTATCATGACAATTCATATCGTCTTTCAAGATTCAAAAAAAATAAAGAGGTACTAATTTTTAAAAAAAATATAATATATTATTCACTTTCTGTTGCAGTCTGCTTCTGCTTTATTGTCGAGTATTTCAGTACATAACGTAGGTATTGATTTACGATGATTATTTATTTATAAGGATACAATAAATTACTCATATGTATATACATAATATATTGTATATTAGGTATTTATTAAAAAAAGAACTAAAACCAATTTTGGAGCAAAGCAAATTCGGCATAAAATCGCCATAAAAACAACATCATATAGCAAATACTTACCGTATAGTGCCGTAGAGACAAAATATATTCCATTTAAGTACTTACTAAACTTACTTACTTAATTTACCATTATTCATTATATATCATGTCTATTTATGTACCTAATTTTACATTACTTTACTTTCAGGAGTTTTTGCATATTCCACGTTTGACTCATTAACTCATTATACCCATTCTGAATCGTAAAAGAAGATATAATTATAGTTATAGTAGTATGTAGTATCCGTCCTAAATGTGGTCGGGTTGATTTTTTTCTAACTGCAGCATCCGCTATCTTTTTATCATGCAAGCGTTCAGCGATGAATGCACGTCAAAATGCTTCCCAGACATTTGCTATGATTGACACAAATTAATAGCAGTTGTTGTCTAAAACTGTGTGAAGGACATCATATCAAATAAAAGAAGTCATAAAATCAGGAAATTCCAAATACCTTTGTCCTAAATGTGATCACTCCTGGTCCTAATTGTGATCATGCGGAAAACTCAAAGTTAACGCTACAGATCAGGGTTGCAGATGCTCCTAAATCTTAGTTTACAGTTTTATTTATATTTTGCACAAGTTTTGCTTTTCAACTTCTGAGACAGTAAATGAACTTGCCATTCATAATTGCCATTCGAAACTAAAATTTTTCACCTTTTCCCACACTGCGTAACCAAAACAGAAATCTAAACGGTATAATCAAGCAGGTAATACACAGCTCTACAATATAAAAGTGTACCGAGGAACAATAACTTTATTTTACTGGTCAAAACTTTTAATACTAGTGCGTTTTTTTTTTCGAATTACGTTTTGTAATGAAGGTATCGAATAGGGTTATGCATGAAATTTTGCTACCAAAAATATCAGTCGTAAGTAATAACAATAATAAACACAAATAATATATAAGTACGTCGGTTTGATATTGTTTAAACTGACACTGTTTAAAGTAATTCGATAGCTTTAACGCTTTCAAATGTGTGAAACTATGGGTGACCACATTTAGGACCTTTTCCCTATTTTTTCGGCTGTTTTGGTTTCGACTCTTTCACCAACACCAAAACATAAAATCATGCATTTTGTCTTCATATAATACTTAAAGAACCTGAGGAGAATGTCCTCAGTGAAAAAAAGACTCAATTAAAACTCAAATTTTGAAAACTGAATTTGACCATTTTAAATAAAAATGTTAACGTATAATTTTTCAATTTTTAAGCACCAACTTTCAAATTGAACGATAAAAAGGGGAGTGTCTACGCTTTCAGTTGCCCCCAAACTTGAATTTTGGACTACAGGAACAAAAACAACAGCCGGTGACCACATTTAGGGACTGGTCACATATAATACGGTTACTATACTATGTTAATTCTACATGGTTTTTCGTGTCTGAAGAAGTTGCAATAGAGGTTCAACATTTCCTAAAAAGCATGCAAAAACCAAGTTTTTTATGTACCGTAACGACCCAAATAGTACCCCCGGACACTATTGCAAACTTCAAGCTATGGGACGTTGGTGTATTTTGATTGAGCCTTCATGGATACGCGTCACTGTGAATCTTAACGTTTGCCTTAAGAAAGGAACAGCTAGTCGCCATTACTATTTCATTTAAAATAAATACCGTAGTAGTAAAACCACCCGCACTCTTAAAAATTTCAAAAATGGAACCAACAATGTTAAAATAAAAGGCTACACATTATGCACTTTTAGTTTCAGTCTAAATTGCAATAAAAATTAACGCACTATTCAGGTAATTTTTCAGGGAAAGAAATTGAAGTGGAACATTGGATTTGGCTTTATTAACGCATAGATTTTTAAAAGGGGTCATATTACTGTAGTTTTGCTGATACTTTTTTTTTACTACTGGCATTGATTTTCAGGAGCTTTGTACACCAATTATGAGGAAGAAGACTGAAGACTAAGTTTTGTACGCTGGAGATTTTTTTCATTTTCCAAATTGATAGGAATCGGTAAACCACCTGCTTGTTTTAATTTTCGCTTGTTCAGGTCACTCAGGATCTTATTAACTAACACTTTGGACTCAAATACTGAAGGGATGGGGATAGTGTCCAGCTCAGAGTCTTTTTTCGTACAGCAGTCATAGCAAAAGCATTTGGTCCAAAATGTTTGCCCTTGCAGTGCGCGAGCATGACCGTAGGTGACCAAACTCATGTAGAATGCGATGACGAGTAGGCCCAAGGACAGCGCCGGACCCAGGGTCACGCAAGGCGCCAGGCGACCTTCCAAAAACTTTCTGCAACCCTGGGATTTTGATTTATAATGCAAAACAGAGAGAGCCATTAATTACATACCAAGTGCACAGATAATATGCTCAAACTAATAAATATATTGCTGCTTAAAATACGTAAAACATGGATTTCCATTTTTTCAAATCATTTGAATACAGACAGCGCATCATTAATTCTCGTTACCCTTTGATGTCGTCTATGTACTCGACATCCGGAGGGACTCTGCTTGACACAGCAAGACAAAGGAACTGAAACATTTATTGGCAGAATCTGTCGGCATGCTGGGTGGAATTTCTTCGGTGCATCATGAGTGCAAGAAATGAAAAGATCTGTGTGAAGCCAGTCTTGTACTTTATCTGAATCCCACTCCGCTGGGCCTGCCAAACCGCAACATTTCTGAGAGAAAAGGTCATTTTTTGAATAACTTTAGAAGCCACCAGTTTTTTGCAGAATAAAACGTATATTTTCAAAATTCAAGTGGTCTTAAGTTGTGAAAGTTGAACTTAAAGTGAGTATGAAAATAAATTAAAAGCAATAAAAACAATACAAATGGATTACTAATGTGTACTTGCTTTGGCTTTCTGGACATCGTCTAAGTACAAGTAGAGCTCGTATGCTTGAATTCTGACTTGGCGTTCATCATAATTCTCAGCGTCTGCCAAATAGCCTGGTCTAGTGTGATTCTCATGGAGTTCAAATTGCAATTTTTGATACATTTTGCGATGGGTGAATTCCAAATTATGGAGATTCCAGGAAGCAAATCCCAAGAACAAAAATGCGATGAATAACTGAAACTGGAAAAAGTAGACCTTTTGATTTTATAAACAAATTACAAAAACTGTAATAGTGTTGCAATTTATACGGTAGTTTGGGCACAAGAATTAACCTATTCGCAACTGGGGAACCATGGAAAAAATGCCTTCGAAAAATGTTTAATTCTATAAATTAACTTTTTCAAAACTGTCAAAACTAGTAAATAAAATCTTTTCAAAACGGTCAAAACTATTAAAAAAAACATTTTTTCAAAACCGTCAAAATTAGTAAATAACACTTTTTCAAAAATGTCAAATCTAGTAAATAATACTTTTTCAAAAATGTCAAAACTGTTAAATAAAGTTGTTTCAAAACCGTCAAAACTAGTAAATAAAGCTTTCCAAAAGTCAGAAAACAAGAAATTACCGTTTTCAAATGGTCAAAACTAGAAATTTCCCCTTTCAAAAACGTTCAAAACTAAGTATATTACCGTGTCGAAAAGGTTAAAACACTTGTGAATGTACTTGAAAGAAACTATTTAGTAAAATTTAAAAATTACAGCGAGTCCGAATGAAAAGCCACCGTGACGGAAACAAATACCGAGCGTGACAATGAAAACGAATGCAAAACTAAACCACCACGTGACTTCGACCACAAGCAGTGTCTCCCAGAGTGTTCTCGGTAAATTTGGCGTATCTGCTAATTTACGACAAAGAAACTCAAAGTAACCTGCGCATCCTCCTGTCGCCAACTACGTCAAGGGAAAAAATCAAGTACAGTCTAGTAGCATCAATTATTGAACGAATGTCTCCAAACATTTTAATCCGAAAGAATTTAACAAGGATTTTTCAATTAATGCTAGTTCCATATATTACATAGACAATTTCCTTACCAGTCCTATGAAGGAAAGTACAAAGTACTTTATACGAATGCTCGTTTTCTTTTCCATTATTTGTAGATTAAATAAAGGTACTTGGTCTGGTCTTTCAAAATTTTTAAATTATGTTACAGTTACAAGATAATTAAAACTGAGAATTTCCATGCTGAGTTGCTGAGGGGGATTTCTAATGCTAATGAAGCTGTCTGTGTCCGTTGCGACTGGGAGTTGAGACGTTAGGGTTTAGGTTGCTTCGTACTCTAATACTGCAATGCAATTATGTGGAAGAAAATATTGATCTGCAATCGTTATACTTTTATTACTACAACTGCATTTTATTAGTACATCTGTCCTGTCTACTAAATTATATGGCTAAAGCTAGATAGAAAGATAGCCTATTTGTTATCTACTACTAACTGCTTTAGTGTTAATACTAATTTTGATCTAGCATTGTCATTGTCATAACCATAGCGGCATGGGGTTTGAAAAAGCAACTCTTCAGAAGTTCAGATTTTAAATAAGGTTTGTTTGGAACTGGCGAACAGGCGAACGTATTTTTAAAAAATTATTAGTTTCATCCAAACAAAATTTAGTGTTGCAAAATTTTGTCGGACCATTAGCTAACCCTAAAAAAGTTTTTAAAAAGTTATGGGTTAAAAGGGCGCCTGAGCAAGATTGCAATAATTATTTCAAAATAAATAAATTAAAAACAGTAATCTTTGACACATTAATAAAATTATTCATTGAAAAAACAATAATAATAAATTGGCAAATTTTTAAGTACGTGAAAAAATCATTAATGATAAATTATTATAATTTTAATAAAAAATGCTTCCCGGATTTCCAAAACTAAACTGCATCGCTGCTATATAAGTATATACATAACGCGGCTATTTCGGTAAACAAGGCAACAATCCAACAAATTCGGTCTTTCCTACATGCATTCTTTGTAAATAAAATTATTAACATTATTGTCAGTCAAGTTTATACTTTTTTAAAAACAGATACAAACATATGATTGCCATTGCCAGTTTTTAAAAGTTCACCTCATCGCATAATCGCGGTCAATGCAATGCAATGATGCAGGAAAGAGACGACGTAATTTTCCATAATTATCCGTTGTTTTTATTTTCGGGAATGAAAATGAATGTAATATGTGGAAAACAAGTTAAGTAGTAATGGCTACACTACGTGTGATGGTGAATGGTTTAAATAGAAATAATAGAAACATAAAATCACAGCTCTAAAGTTGAAATCTACTCCCTCAAGCTCTCTTCACGATCAGCTGTCCCTTCTTCAAGTTCAAGACGCTGTTCTCCCCATTTTGGACGTACGTGTCAACGTCAAGGAAAGCTTCTCCGGCCTCATCATCCCGACGATTCTCGTCATCGTCCAAGACCATAAAGTGCCATCTCTGGAAATGCAAAAGAGAATTTAGAATTTAAAAAAATAAAAATAAGATCATGGTAATTGCAGACGCTCTCCAATCTCTGCCATCCGCACCTGTTTCTTTCCTCTGACGAAGTCGAATTCGAAGACTTCCTTCCAGTCCGGGTTTTCTGAGTCACTGATGGGCTTGGTTCTTCCGAAGAGTTGGTCGGAGGCCTTACCGTCTTCGGTGTAGAAGAGCTTCACGTAGGGGTCCGTCGTTCCGATGATGTCCAAGTCCTCCAGGCCGCGGGCGGAGAGTGTCACTCTCAGCTTCTGCGGCGTGTTGACAAGGACGACGGGCTGGACGGCTGGCTGTGGAACCACGTGGACGATTTGGGGTTGGGGTTGAACGACGGGCTGGACAGCTGGGGCGGGTTGAACGACCTGCAAGATCTGAGGTTGACCCCCGGGTTGAGTGACCTGGACAAGTTGGGGTTGGGCGGCTGGCTGTTGAGCCACGACTGGTTCAGCGGACTGGACTGTCAGCGTTCCCTTCTTGTGGAGGTTCACGGTGTAGGTTTGACCTTTTCAAAATGAAACATTTTGAAAAATGTGGCAATTTAAAGGGCTGAACTTTCAAATAATTTCTAGATTTTAAATGATCCTTTTCTAAGTGGAAAGTTTTGAAAAGCATTCCTTTAACCGATTAGGAACTGGGGAACCAGGGAAAGAATGCTTTACAAAAGGGTTTAATTCCATAAATTAACTTTTTCAAAACTGTCAAAGCTAGTTAATAACACTTTCAAAATGGTCAAATCTAGTAAATAATACTTTTTCAAAAAGGTCAAATCTAGTAACTAACGTTTTCTCAAAACGGTCAAATCTAGTAAATAGCACTTTTACAAAACGGTCAAATCTAGAAACTAACGTTTTCTCAAAACGGTCAAATCTAGAAAATAACGTTTTCTCAAAACGGGCAAATCTAGAAATTACCATTTTCAAAAACATTCAAAACTAAGTATATTATCGTTTCGAAAAGGTTAAGGAACTAGGAAAGTTTTCAAATGCATTTTGAAAGAGGACTGTTCAAATAAATTGTGACAAAGAATTTGGTGATTTCAGAATTCGTGAGGTTAAAATAAATTTGAATTTTCGTTTTTTTAACTGGGAACAAAGCATTGGAATTAGATGAGCATACGTTGGACACTCTACTGTACCGTGTGCTCGGATGGTTTGTATTTTTGTTTACCTTTGTCGACGTAATCGTCGACGATGACCCAAGCCTTGCCGACGGTGTCATCCTCGCGACCGTTGTCATGGTCCTTGACCTTAAAGTGCCAGCGTTGACCTTTGGAGCGGTCGTATTCGAACTCGATGATGTCTCCCCAGACGGGGTTCTCAGTGTCACTCAGTGTTCCTGTGCGACCGATCTTCCTTTCCTTCTCGCTGCCATTTTCCGTCACGTAGATTTCCACGTAGGGGTCAGTGGTTCCAAGCTTGTCTTTGTCGGGAAGACCCCTACAATTCATTCAAACAGTTCATTTTTAAATCTCTACACGTTTTTAAGTTTACAATATATCTGTACCTTTTAGAATAAACAATTTTCTACATTATCAAATTTTCCTTTAAAAATAATGCTAAATTATTAATTATCATAGCTTAATAAATTAATAATGGATACTTATTTTTTTCGGCTAAAACTACTGTACAATTGTAGCTAATGATTTATTGAAAGATGCATTTTTAAATATTCCCAGGTATGTATTGAGCATCAACTAACTCAAACCGGTGTCAAATCGCAAAGCGAGTCACGACAGGCACAGTGCTACTTGGTACTTTGTTCATTGTTGCTTATTGGTTGACTATTCATATTCTAAATTGTTGAGGATTCGAAATGTTTTTTTTTCAATAAAATTATAGTTTAAAATTTGGAAAGACCGACACCTAAGAAAATATTAACCTATTCGAGACGGGGAGACCATGGGTAGAATGCTATAGAAAAGCGCTTTTTCTAGAAATTAGCTTTTTTAAACGGTCAAAATTAGAAATAACATTTTCAAAAGCATTCGAAGCAAGAAATTAACATTTTCTAAAAGTTCAAAATTAGAAATTAACATTTTTAAAAAGATATAAAACTAGAAATCAACGTTTTCAAAAATATAAAAACAATCAACTAACACTTTCAGAAAGCTCAAAACAAAACAGTAGCACTTTCAAAAAGGTCAAAATTAGAAATGAACACTTTCAAAAAGACGTAAAACAAGAAAGTAACACTTTTAAAAAGGTCAAAACAAGAAATTAACACTTTCAAAAAGTTGTAAAACTAGAATTAGTACCGTTTCGAAAAGGTTAAATTAACAATTTCAAAAAAGTCGAAACCAAAGTTGAACATTTTCAAAAAGTTCAAAACTAGTAACTAACACTTTGAAAAAATCCAACACAAAAAATTGGGGTTTTCAATAAAGATCTATGTACCTAAGTAAGTATAAATTAACATTTTCAAAAACATTTTTGACAGTGGCATTCAAGCCAAAATGATGTAGCATAGTATCTACGGGGCCCTTTATGAGTACTCGAGGCCGTGTCCCCATTGAACAGTGCAGTCCATCAGAGTCCCGTGCATTGCATTGCAGTATTAGAGGGTACTTACGTACTCCGATTAAATTAAATTGGTATGCACCGCACGCCCGCCTCTATTCACTCGACTGTGGCTATACCTATGAAATGCTGGCTATACCCTGACTGCCTGCTTATGAGTGTGATGTGATATAAAATAATGCAGAGGGCAATTTTGTTTACAATCCATAGACAATAAAGATGGGCAAGTCGGAGTCGCCTTGATTTGAGAAGGTGACGGTGGATAAGGCGGCTATATGTGTGGCTCTGGCTATATAGACTATATATATAGACTATAGGGGGCTATAGTGCATGTGGCTACTATTATGATGAGAGTTCTCGTGTGATAGTTTTTGTGGTTCGTTGGAGTCTTTTGGACTCTGAGATCCCGAGACGAGTTGACATTAAAAGTTCGGGTCGATGTTCATGTGCGTACATAACCGTTTGGCCCTGATTAATGACCCACGTCAATAGAACAACATCACATTTCCCAAATATTCCAACCAGTCATTTCTATACTTTGCACGTTTAATATTTCTCCACCTTCTCCAGCCTCCCACCCACCCACCGCCACCGACCACCACACCTCCGACCAACGACCAGCCGCATCACCCAACTTAGCACGGGCTCTCCCAATTATTACATAGTCACTCTCACGCACCGCACTTTCTTCCCTTAGCTTCCTTTCCCTTCACTTACTAGTCGCAACTGGGAACCCATGGAAGGAGAGCTTAGAAAAGGTGTTATTCTACAAATGGACCTTTTCAAAATGGTCAAAACTACAAATTAACATTTTTAAAATGCAAATAAACCAGAAACTAACATTTTTTAAAAGGTAAAAACTAGGAAGTAACATTTTTAAAAAGATCAAATCAAGAAATTGACGTTTTTAAAAAGGTCAAAACAAGAAACTGCCAATTTTTAAAAAAGCAAAGAAGCTATAAACTGACAATTTTAAAAAAGGAAAAGAAGTTAAAACCTGACAATAGTAAAAAAGGCAAAGAAGATAGAAACTGACAATTTTAAAAATATCAAAATAACAAGTTGACATTTTCAAAACAGTCGAAACTAGAAATCAAAATTTTCAAAAACACTCAAAGCTAGTAACGAACACTTTCAAAAAAATCGAAACAATAAATTACCATTTTCAAAAAGATGCAAAACTAAATATAGGTATTACCGTTTTGTAAAGTTTATACTGTTTGCACTTGTTTAGCCCCAAATAAAACAGGTGGCGAGTACACAGTGTTACGTTTTACACTTTACCGAGACAGAAGTATCCTGTTTTACACTAATTATACAGGTTCCTACGTACATATCTACATTTTATTTTTACAGGTGTGTGCATGTTTTTTCACTTCCAACAGTCCTTATCTTCACATTTTGCCCCTGCAAAGGTAGCAACTATACCTTTTTTTGCACCTTTTAGAAAAATAGTAAAGTTGAATTATCCCTTTTTGAACTTCCAAAAAAATATACAAAAACATTGTCTCAAATCCTACAAAGTAATTTGTAGAAGCTCCCTTCCTCCAGAAGAGCCCAGAAAACTTGTTTTTTTTTGTCTTGGCTGCCCTTTACAATTTCCCTTCCCTTTGTCTCTATTGTGCATACGTACGCTTGCTTACGATCAGTTTCTTCTTTTTTTTTCTCTTCTTTTTGAAGGTGTCTCCAGTACTGGTCCTGGTCCTGGTTCTGGTCTGCCGTCTAGTTTTCGGGTAGGTTGGTGGGTACTTAAGTATTCATTTTTCTTGTCCTCGTATTTTACTATTTTACATGTCCCCTCTCTTAATTTCGTCACATACTTTTCCCTTCCCTCCTCCAAGCTCAACACTTTTATTTTATTTCTTTTTATTTCATCTCCGTCCCTCTACACACAAGAGCAGAGAAGAGAGACAGAGTCCATAAATGAGAATAATCCCAGTCTCACTTACCTGTGTATACCTTTATACATACGAACCAAAAAACCAAAAAACATAACCATTTGAGCCATCAGAATCACAAATCTTCAAATTACGGATATTTTTTCTACACTCGACTCCTTTCACACACACAAATACGCACATACACTCGCAGGGACGGCACAAATAACAACAATAGTAGAAACTACAATGGGGACAGAAAATAAAAGAGCATATCGTCTGTGTAAATGCAATTTGTCCCAAGTCCAGTGTATGCTTAGTTGCAATGTGTCCCAAGTCCTTACAATGGAAAATATCATTATGTGTCAAAACTAGTAAATAACACATTTCAAAACGGTCAAAACTAGTAAATAACACTTTTTCAAAACGGTTAAAACTAGTAAATGACACTTTTTCAAAACGGTCAAAACTAGTAA
>JAQFZC010007920.1:0-10704 GCA_034695205.1 Dicyrtoma fusca | reverse complement strand
CAGGGGGGGTCCCCCTGGCCGATGTTTTCTGGAGGGGTCCCCCGGGTATTAACGGGTATAGGTTTTGCCAGGTATGCCTCTGGTGGCAAAGGAGTTTTGACTTATTTGTTTTTTAATTAATTAAATTAATTATGCTATGGTCCCCGGAGTCCCGGAGTCCCTTCCTACGCTTCCTACGTTCATTTATCCTATGATTTACGTATGATTTAAATGTTACAATTACGGGAGTCTGCTGACTGGAGGAAGTGGAGTCGGATCAATCTACGGTAATCTCTAAATGTTAATGATGGCTGAGATGGTGGTCCGTGTTTAAGGAAACTGGGAAGCGCTAGGACGTGAATTCCCTTGACAATGAAAACTTGTCTCCAGACATCCGTATTAATCCGTAACATAGAATCTCTTGAAAATGTTGAGGTTTACAAATACAAGAGACTAATTATTTCTTGCTACGAAAGTCGGTGGTGATTTGCTTGGATGAGAAAGTGCAAGATTTGACATGCGTTTCATGTTGAAAGAATATTGCGTGTTTTGTTTCCATTCTGTTCCAGTCTTTGGTTTCCAATGCTTGCTCGTGTTTAGTTGGTGTAGTTGGACGGAGCCGTTGGAGCCGCTGGAGGTGCGTAGGAGCTGCATTTGTGATTAGTGAGCGAGAGAAGGACGCGACCCTCACCACACTCACCGCCTCCAGTCCTGCCTTCCCCACGTCCCCCTCTTCCCCCCCCCCCCACTCTCCTCCATTATTCCCAACACTCCATCCACTGTTTGTGAATGTTCACAAACTGACCCACATCATTTAACCACTTGCAATTAGGGAATCACACGTGCACCATTCAATCACGTTTCTTCTCCACACTCCATCACACACGTGCCCCCTCAACCGCATTCACAAATAATGCTTTTACCCGACATTTTACAGCTTTCCCTCCTCTTCCGTCCCTGTGAAGCTGTCAACAAAATGTGACCAACCCAAGTCACTACTATGCAAGTTCATCTATTTTTTATTCATTTCCAATTGACCCCACCGAAATTATGAGACGCCATGAATGCAGGAATAAAGTGAGGAAGCCGCTCCGTTCTTTCCTCACTATGACAGCCTGTATTTATTGACTCCATACAAACCCATTGAGAGACAATTACAGGAGATGAGCATACGAGTTAGTAACCCGGACATGCGTCCCTCTGCGTCTTGGCGCAGAGAAGAAAATTAACAATATGACAGAATGGAATATGTAGACAGTTTCAATACTAGCAAGCCTACTTTTTATTCTGTAGCAAAGCGGCATATATGTACATGGTATGCCAGGAGGCGGGGTGAAATTGCCAACAAGAAATGAATTAAAACATTTAAGGAAGAATTGAAATAACATTAACTAAGGAGCGGCGTGCTGGGAGGTTTGAGCCGAGACGGAAAGAGCTTCATGGCGGCTACGAAGGAAGATTGGAGGAAGTTGGGGGAATGAAGGAGGGGGCGGGGGAGAAGGTGGTGGTGGAGAGGGGAGGGGCGTTAGCGGGGTTCGGGGGCGGGGAGTTCGTAGGTGCCAGCCCCCGCCTGGGTCATGAGGTCAGCGATGTTCTTCTCCAGGTCATCTACCCGGTTGCCCATCTCGTCGATGCGGTTGAGGATCTGGTCGGACATGAGTTGGAACTTGTCCTGCATGTTCTGAAGCAGCCCCTGCACCTGCGCACCAAATCACAAAACACTATTTTGAAAGACGCATGCGCGTAGCATTATTAAGGAAGATACTTTAATACACTAATACGCATCATCACCCGCACACTGTATTACGCAAGAGATATTATTTCATTTTTTTTACAATGTGCAAAGTAGGATGATATGCGCATGCTTTGCCTTTTTTCAAAATCCTCATCTTGTCAAGTGTCAGGATGAGTTTCAAGGTTTGGCTTTTTTAAAAATTTACAAATGCAGGCTTTATCATACTCAACTGCTCATAGAAAATGTGACCTTGTTGTTGGGAAATGATAAAATAAAATTGCCATGATTATGTGGTTTAATTTGTGCTCGCTTACGTATTGGGTGAGTTCCTGCATGTTCTTGGGGTCACTCTTGTCGTCCGGTTGGGACAAATTGGCCCCGTCGCCCAGTCCACTTCCGCCCGACATCTTCAACCCTCAACGGCTAGCAAAACTCCACGTCCACCACTTTCAATTCAAACTCGTAGCCTCCTCAGTTTAGTCTTTTGCACGCCGGACTAAAATCAGAACATTCACATTTTGATTAAACTAAATTTGAAAGTGACTTTTGTAATGACATTTCTGGATCATCACATTACGTGGAAATAAGTGGAATATTTGTGGTGAGCATTGGGTTGGGGGATAAGATGACATGATTATTAAATTATTTAAAATGGAATGATGAAACTGGACGAACAATATTCCAGGAATGAGAATGAAGGCATTAACGCCTACTAACAGTAGCAACTATTGCAGGAGGATGATGGAAAAAATAAATTGGAAATGCCATGTGAGATTAGGAGTTGGGAGTTAACTAACCTCACACTTCTATCCTTCTCACACAGCAGTTACAATTTCAACATCAATCGCAATCAAATAACTTGTGACTGTAAAAAGAAATTGCTCGGGTGCTTTTGAATGGAGTCTAATAATGAAATACAAGACTTGTCTCCAGTTTAATTAAGTTTAGTTGATGGAGTTAAAATTAGTGGACTAACTTGAGGATGTTGTGTTTGGTGTGCTGGAGTGTAATGTTGCTTGGGTTGCTTGAGGACGTGATGGAGTCAACTGGAGAGTGACTGGAGTGACTGGACACTACTGGACAGACTGCCACACTTGCTTCTCCTTCGTCCAACTCGAGTCTCTTTTTTATTAATTTCTGGTCCCTTGAACTGACTTGATTTAAGTTGATTTGATGGGCTGACAGCTTAAGGAAAGGATGTAGATTGTAGAATGGATGCGAAGGATGAATGCGATGCGATGGGACGAATGGGACGGAAAGGATTTTTTTTTATTTGTCAATATTTTTCTGTAAGTTTGTTTGTAGTTGGCGGTTAAGGACGACAGTCATCGATCCTTGACTAACCAATCTTGAGAGACATTTTTTTTATTTTTATTTTCCAACTAGTTTTCCTTTTTCCTTATTTTCCATGGAAGAACAATAATTCTCCTTCGTGTCCACGTCCAATTACACCTCAAAAATCATCTCAATTCCAAGTCAATTAGCCTCCAACACATGTCCCAATCCGCTTATCTTGTCATTCGCTCCAATTGACTCATCCCACGGGGACATTGCCGAGACGTCTCCGCGGCCCAACCGGCCCATCAAAAGCATAAGGGACAAGGGACGTTACATTAATAGCCTTTCAAAGCAGGGGGGGGGGTACATGAAAATGTCCTATGGGGACGGGGCGGAGGGGGTGGGTTTTCAGAGTAAAACGAAAACTTTCTGAACGTACGCTCCCGTATCCGCAATACTCACATAATTACAGGGATGGGGGAACGTCCACAAATGACCCTACACTACAGAATTAGTAAATTAGAGAGGCAAGGAAATCATGGACGTAATAGATGGACGTCCCCTGGGAGGGCCATCGATTTAATAAAATCACCCGCATAGTCGTCAATGCCGTCAAATGCGTATCAATGCAATGAACAAGCGAGTCCACCCACCTTTCCGTTTTCCCATTAAAATCCCTGTTAAGTGGCCCCCGAATTACTCACATCTGGAAAATAAATGAGACCGAAGCATAAGTGATGAACGTTGAAATTAATGAGACCTATCCTCCCACTTTATCTATGCACAATGAACGGACTTATCTTTTTATTTTTAATCTGGGCTTTATCAGTTGCCAATGTACGCTGAACTCCTATTGAGAGTAATTGAAAGCCAGCAAAGAGATAAAATAAAGCCAATGTTAAACTGATAGAAAAGCTCAATTAAATGACGCAAGTACAATGAAAAACAACTAGTCAGCTTGCATAATAAACTGAGAGCGAGAATAAGAGCCACAGGCGCCATTTCCCATCAACACCACACATCCGACAAATTAATATTTAACAATTCATTTGCATTTTATTTCTCCCCAAAAACCAAGGTTCGCAAACCAGGTCGACTTGAATCGTAATTCCACAACTTTTAAAAAACTAAAGTTTTGTCCTCCGTAGAAGTGATGGCGTCCGGAGGAAGTGGTGGTCGAGGAGGGGGACAGCAGGGGTCACCAACCACCGGGGGAAGCAGTCGACTGGCGGGGACGCAGGCGCAGGTGGACGAAGTGGTCACGATCATGAGGTCAAATGTCAATGTGCTCATGGAGCGGGGGTCAAAGTTGGATGACCTGGACACAAGGGCGGAGGCCCTCAACGCGTCCGCGGCCACTTTCCAGCGGCAGTCGACGGCAATCCAGAAGAAGATGTGGTGGCGGAAGGTCAAATGGACCATCATCTTGGCCATCGTCGTCATCATCGTCATCATCGGGATCGGAGTGAGCATTGCCCAGGCCGTCAAGTCCTCCTCCTCCAACAACAACAGTGGGGGTGGCAACGACAATGGCAACGCGTCCAGGGCACTTGTTGTGGGTGGGAACGCGACGGGGTCAATCCAAACCCTCCTCGGTGCTGGCAACCAGTCCATCATCATCGTCAACGGGAAGTAATGCACAAGTTCAGTCGAGAGATCGTCTTGGGAGGAATTTATAGTTTTATTTACAACTTGTAATTCATCACAGTTTATTTTATTGAAGGAATCAATTCAAATCAATAATTAAATTAATTACGCAATTCAAATTACAAAATAAACACGCAACTCCATGCTCACGCGAAACGAGAGCTTGTTTTGTAAATCAGGGCTTTAATTATTTTTAAGCAAACATTAACAATAACTTGCATGAAAATTCATTCTCTGAAATGAAACATTTTAAAAACACTCAAAAAGGTGTGTTGGTTTTGATGAATTTTTGAAATGTACACACATGTTTTAAAATGTCTTTTACAAGGTCCTGGTGGTAATTTTAAAAAAAATTTACTTTTACGGAAAAATGTGTTAATTATGACAATATATAGGCATTCCTCAATGAATTTTGAAATATATAATTTTAAGAAACGCCTACAGCTGGAACCACAAAAAGCTTCAACCTAGAAAAATGTAATTTTACAAGTACAAATTGAAGTTATGATAACTGGCAACTTTGGGTCCTTGTTCCAGAGTAAACTTGACAAGTAATTAATGAAAATAAATGGTGCTGAGTTTGTATTTTGTAATTCCTGTTAACAAGGAGATCCGGGAATTTACTCCACCGAGTTTTATTACGTCACTTAAGTTCCTTTCGGGAGCTGCTCAACAGTCCTCACATGGTCACCGCAGTAGTAGTTACAACAATTCAATAATACTTTTGACTCCGTTACATCTTAAATCTTTAAAATCATATTTCATTATCTATTTATAATCTAGTAGAATATTATATTTTATACACGAAGGACAGGAGAATATTGCGACAAACTTGCCAAGTTGAGAGCGGAATATTTCTACGTTAAAGCCTTCAATGACCAGACGACGGAGACGAACCAGGACCGGATCATCTGTCCAACTACAAAAATAAACTAAAACCAAGAAACGAGGAAAGGCAGACTCTTGTGAGATTCACTCGACGGGGTCGTCAATGGGAATAATTAAGCAAATAATTTGGTAATATCTTGATGGCGTAATTAATTAGCCAGTCATTAGTTAGTTAAACTCGTCCCAGAAAAGTGCAGGCCCTCCCTTCGCTTCCATCGTCCTTCGAATAAACCCAATGATTCGCTCCACGTACTCCTGCAAATTAATTATAAAACTGAAAATGTGCCCCTCATCCCAATGGCAATTTATCCAACTACTCACTCCTTTAACAAAGTGGACATGAAGCACATTAGCTTTTCCAAAGAGGCAAAACTAGAAAATAGAAAATTGCCACTCGGACAGGAAAATGATGGAAACCTAGAATGGCATAGTAATACAGAAATATGGAAAATAGCCGGTCCACTTGACCTGCAACCTGACCTTGGGGTAGCGTCTGTAGTGCTGGACGTGCTCTGAGCCTTGGAACTTGACCATGTCGACGGGGTTGCCGCGGTCCTGCAGGACGCGGGCGATCTTCTCGATCTCGGTGTCCGCGATGAGCTCATCCGCATCCGAGTAGATGAAGGCGAAGGAGTGTCCGCGGAGGCGACAGATGCGCGTGAGCCAGTTCTGGAGGGGCGTCACCTCCGTCCTGGGCCCCACCCCCCCTCGCCCCTCCCCCCGAGTCTCCAGCCCCTCCCCCACCACGCAGAAGCGCACGCACGTCTTCAACTGCCACCAGAAGATCTGCAGCACCAGCACCCACACGAACAGCCCCGCGATCACGTAGCGCATGCTAAATATCAGTCAAGAGCATTAGCAAAAATTAATTAAATTAACTTGAAGCAAAATCACCTTCCGCATGGATCAACAAGGCACGACTTTACAGCACCAACTCTTTATCAATTTAATACCATCTTTTCCAATTCTCAAAATGCGAGGATACATTTAGCACTGTTTAAAGTGTGGAATGTTCATGTTTGAACATTTTTGAAATGTTCGTAAATGGTTGACTTTTTTAAAAAGATTAATTCCTTGGAATCAAGTTTTGCCTCGAGAATTGGACAACATATGTGTGTAATGGATGGAGGAGGCGGCCTTTACTTACTAGGAATAGTCCTGGAAGATGTTGAGGAGTGCCTTGAAGAGGGTGGACAGTTTGCGGGGGGCGGGGGCGGAGTCGAAGATGGTTCCTTGGAGTTGGATGGAGGGGGCGGGGCGGAGTTTGGGGGCGTGGTTGGCGTGGTGGGCGAGTTCTCGGAGGATGTAGGAGTACATGAAGGAGCCGCCGTTGGAGAAGACGTGGAAGAAGGTGGGGTGGGACTCGAGCTGGAGGTCCTGTAACAAGCGCACGAAGCGCGCCGCCAGCACGCGCAACTTGGCCGCGTCCAACACCAGGTACTTGATCGGCGTGATGTAGCGAAGCACCACGCACCTGCATCAACAAAGACGCAACACATTTAAAAACCAACCGCCAAATTCAAAATTGTTAATTCCCGCCCTACTCTCACCTTTCACCCCCATTGACTCCAAAACTAAAGTTAAAGTCAGAGTGATCCAGCCTATCAAAATGATGACAGTTGCAAACTGTGCAACATACTCTTGTTGCATCCAGGATCAAAACTTGACCCCTTGTGGTCAGAGCAAGGTCAAAGTCAAAGCAACTATTTAATTGAATGGGCTATGTTTATGTTATTGAATTTGTGGGGACCATTTTGACAGGTGAGACAGGATGAGTTTTAGAGAATTGGAGATAATGGAGGACAATTAAAGGGAGTTTAGTTTGCTTACCCCCGTTTGAGGTAAAAGTCGGAATATTTGGCCAAGTGCTTGTCCTGAGCCCCGGCCCAGCCCAGAAGAATGATGAGCAGCGGCTTGGCGTCCTCGCCCTCACCTTTCCCCTTCGCTTGGGCCCCCGGCCACATAAGCTCCTCCTCCTCCACTTCGCTTGCCCCCCTGGGGGGAGGGAACTCCACGTGGAAGTCCAGCTCTATTTCAGGTACGAGTATGCAACTCTCCGTCATCTTGGAATTATATTATTACAAGTCTTGGTTCAATTGATCCGATTTAATTAATTGCGGATGTCAATCTGTCACTGTTCCCACTCTGCTGCCCTGCAATGATAAAGGAAATGAAATGAGACTTGTGGCGACGGCTACTCTTGTGGATGGTTGACTCTCCTGGGCTCGCAACTCACAAGTGACTCGTGGGGGAGTGCGGGGGTGGGGGTGGGGGTGGGGGGAGTGCGGGGAAGGCTTGATGAGGAAATATTCTTTAACCAGGTTGAGACGAGCGATGCGTGCGGTTCAAATAATAAATTGGTCTTTTTTCTTATTTTTTTTCGGTCTGTGAAGCACATGCGATGAGCGTGGGAAGTTTCCGCTACGCTTTAATTGTTTGATAATTAATTATAATTAACGAGAAGCGCATCTTCCCTTGACTCACCCTTGGGCAAATAAGTTTGAGATGAATGTTTTAGTGCCGAGCTTACCTGCAATCCTAGCATTAATGTGAGTAATCCCTATAGATGGATGTATGTGAGCTGAATTACATACTCTGGGGTTTCCTGGGTAAGTTCTGGGGATGGAAGCGGTGAACCGGGTCAAGGTGACCCTGCGTCGTCAACTGTCAGGAGTTGCACTGTCCATTGAGTCAACTGCAGAGCAGAATTGTAAAAAGTGATGGGAGCGGATATTGGCTGGAAGTTGCTGACTAGAACTAGGACTAGGACTGCCACTTGAGGTAAATGCGTCGGAATGTTGGGGATGATTTGGAAAAAGAATGAGATTTGCAATGTGCAGTACGTTAAAGTAAAAAATATTTTGAGATTGAATTGAGGTTGAGGAGATGGACTGTGGACTCCTTGATCGTCTTGAGTCTTGGTCTTGACTCGCTTCACCTGAGAAAGTATTAAAGAGTGCATTCCGTCCGTCTAAGTCAACTTTCCCTTCCACACACACACCCGCGTCTTGCAGGCGAGAACTGCGCCGGAGGCGGAGCTTCTCGCTTCTGTCAAACCACAAGCCACGCCTACACAGTCGGACTCGCTTTCTCATTCATTTGATGCAGACAGTCGATCTATTGACGTCTTGGGGGACTTCCATACTTGACGTATCTCAAAACATCCCCCCCCCCTTCTTCCCTCACAATCCCATTCCACACTGCACATGCACATTCATCTTTTTCTCATTTAGTTGTTAGCTGAAAATTAGACCCCTACTTGTACTGAGTAAAATGGAAATTATCAAATTAGTATTTAGGTAATTGTATCATATGGAGTTGAACTCAGCGGCCGTTGGTGTTAAGCACAAAAAATGTGAGAGATGTAGGAATTTAAGCATTGAAGACTGACAGGCCATCGCGGGGTAAACTTATTCTTAATTTAGTGCAGTCGGAGATACGAAAGGAATTAATCCTTAATTAACTTGCCCAAATGGCCGGCATGACCTTCCTATTTGTTTTTGTAATGCTACGAAATTCATTACAAATTGTTCAAGCACCATATCTGGAGAATTAATTTATCAACTCGAGTACTTATTCGTTCAATGGTGTTGAGACTGCTGGAATGATGCAAGTATGCGCATTGAATTAATTAATAACTATTATAATACTTTACGATAATTCCTTCCATTCTGGTTTCATGACTTTTATTGTTTCAACAAAAATACGATTTAAAAATAATTCAAAGGATCAAAAGTTGAGTTTAAAAATCAATTTAACTGCTTCACACTCGCACGGATTTCCTTCATAAATGGTTTCACTCCATCCACGGTTTTGCCCCAACTCACGTCATGATTTTATTGGGTGTAATTTATCATTTAGAGTCCCGTAGTATAACCTTGACACTATTTTCAGTTATAAAACAATATTTTCCAAGGACAGACCACAAAGCTGAGACTGCATCCTGAGGTACTCAAGTTGTTCTACTGCTGAGTATGTGCAACTAAAATCGGATCAACTACTCACCCCGTTCAACATAATATTAAAAAATGTTCCTTTCAGACATTAGTTTTTGTAATCCTTCGTCAAATGGATCTCACATCTCATTAACATCGAAAACTAACACAAAGTTTTGCATTTCAGATATGCCGTCATCACTGATTAAATTTTTAAAAGCGTCAAAACTCAGTGAGGCTGGTTCAGAAGGATATTTTGGTGTGGGTCATGTTTTTACTTGTTTCAAACTTTTTCATTTTCTTAACTGATCGTTAATGATAGTTAATCATATTTATTGAATGAATTAAAGACAGAGACCCCATTTTTACTCTGGAAATAAACAAAGAAAGGGATGGCGGAAAAATGAGCTTTGCAATTTCCACCAATTCCCCGGTTTCCTTTGAATTGAATATTTTCTCGGATTCTCGACTTTTTAGCGGCACCGGCTTCCCCTCCCCCTCTGTGTCCTTTAAAAAGATGAGTTGTGCAGAGCTCCGTCCTTTCGTTGGCAGTGTTTGAATTAAATTGAAACCCGCCAACAGAGCAGTAACTAAAGAAAGGAAACCACAAGATAACTCATTGGTAAACTTGGACTTTATAAAAGTACTACTCATTATACTCATTTACCCATTATGAGCAGTTAATTAGTGAGTTAAACAAACTCATGTATGAAACAAATCCTTCCCAGTTCGCAGTGTCACAAAACAAAAAGCTGCTTTTTCAATCGATTTTTGACACTCAAATTTAGCCTTTGAATTATTTTTAAATCAAAATGGCAAACTTTAAAATTGATTAAAAAACGAATTGGCACAATTAGGCAAAAGTTTCTTTTATTTATTATTGTCGGACTTAACAGACTTGATACTTATTGTTATCCTTGGTATTAAAATTATTTCCTTGTTCAGTTCGTAAAGCTTGAGACTGAAACGAAAAAACTCCAAGTTTCACTTTGGCCGTTTTTTCTATTTTAAACTTTAGCATCTTACTGAAAGCCTCTGACTGATGATAACGGATCTCCGGAAATTAGCCTGACACGTAAATCGTTATCCCTCGATTTAAAAACCAAATTGGGATTTTGATTCGAGTTAACTTCCAATTACCGTATTTCCGGTAATAGTGCGCCCCGCGTACTATTACAGGCCCGCGCACTATTGTAGGCCCGCGTACTAATAATTTTATTAACTAAGTTAAGCAAAAAAGTT
>JAQFZC010007919.1:0-10707 GCA_034695205.1 Dicyrtoma fusca | reverse complement strand
AGTCACAGGCTCAAAGAAGGTTCTGAAGGACCATTAATGTTGACGACATTGACTTGTCGTCGACTGAGACGGTTATTTCGGCTTGACGGCAATTTAATTAGTTGTAAGGTAATTAAATAATTATTTGGTAAATCCCACAGTGGATTAGAATGAGAAAGCGAAACTAGGGTTTTTATTTAAATACTCAAAAACGTAGGATTCAGTGTAGTTCATAGTTTCATGGCATGTGGCATAGCAGTGAAAAATAGTTACGTCTGGCTCGGCTAAGCTTCGATTCGCTTCTGTTCTTTTTCTCTCTCAACCGTTACCGTTGCCATTCTGCCATTTTACAATTTTTTCCTACATCAGTAGTGTGACAGTAGTCACAGTCACAATAAAACAATAATAAAAATAATAGAATTCACAATTCTTTCTATTTTTAAAATAAACAATTTGGCCATTAGAGTCCATGGCAGCTGCATACAAAAATCTCCAACAACATGTTTAAAATGCTGTTTTGACTTTTCATCTTAACATTTTTGACTTTGTGTGTAGAACATTTTTATCTTTAAAATGCTATTTCGACTTTGCATCTGAACATTTTTGACTTTGTAACCTAACATTTTTATCTTTACTATGTGATTTCGACTTCGCTTCTTAACATTTTTGACTTTATAACTTAACATTTGCTAGTTTGAAAAACTGGTTTGACTTAGTAACTTAACATCTACAATTTTTAAATGCTGTTTCGACTTTGCATTATTAACATTTTTTGACTTTGTAACTCACTATTGTGTCTTGCAAATGCTATTTCGACTTTGCATTTTAACAATTTTGACTTCTTGTCTCAACATTTGCATCTTTGAAATGATATTGCGACTTTGCATCTTGACAGGTTTGATTTTGTATCTTAACCTTTTTCGTTATAATATGTAATATCGACTTCGCATCTTCACATTTTTGACTTTATAACTTAATATTTGCTTGTTTAAAATGATGCTTTGACTTGGTAACTTCACATTTACATTTTTGAAATGCTGTTTTGACTTTGTATCTTAACATTATTGACTTTGTAGTTGATCATTTGCATCTTTGAAATGCATTTTCGACTTTGCATCTGAACTTTTTTGACTTTGTTGATAAACTTTTTCATCTTTGAAATGTTATTTTGACTTATCATTTCAACTTTGTTAACCTGATAACTTAACATTTGCATGTTTGAAATGCTGTTTCAACTTTGCATGTTTACATTTTCGACATTGAAGCTGAACATTTGTATCTTTAAAATGCTCTGTTTGCTTCGCATTCTCACATTTTTGACTTTGTAGTTGATCATTTGCGTCTTTGAAATGCTGTTTTGACTTTGCATCTTAACATTTTTGACTTTGTAGCTCAATATTTTGAAACATTTGCATCATTGTAACTTAGCGTTTTTACTTTTTCTTATCATTTCATTTTTCTCTGTTGTTCATAAATTCGAATAAGCCTGAATAACTACCAACTAAACGCTGGTACAGGTAACTACGCTGAATCTTCTTTTCATCATCTATGCTTGCTGTCTACCAAACTAAAACAGATTAAAGAATTTATATATGTTATAGTAGTTGGAATGAGTAAATGTGCTATACCTACAATTATGAGTAGTAGGTGTACATATACCAGCAATAGTAAGCAGTAGTTGTAAACCAAGAGTAGTAAACATGCTATTCTTGTAATAGTACGTTAATTTGATGCTTTTGCTTGTACTGCATGATGTGATATACCTACAATAATGAGTAGTAGGTGTGCATATATCTGCAAAAGTAAGCAGTAGTTGTAAACTATGAGTTGTAGACATGCTATTCTTGTAAAAGTACGTTAATTTGATGCTTTGGCTTACACTGCATGAAAAAATAGTTTTAGCAAAACATGATTTGTTTAGTGTGCAAACCACTTAAAATGATATTTTGAACAAGAAATAGGTCATCCCGTGCTCTTAGTAGCAACATTAGTTTGAAATTTTCAAAAAAACATTTGATAATGCTGTGGTGGTAAATTTCACTTTGTTTTGCAATAAATACAATTTTTAGACGTTCAAAACCGTCACAAACTGATAATTGTAAAATAATTGTTAGCAAAATATTATAAATAATGTGCAAAACACTTGACACAAGATGTTGCTTAAATAAGTTATGAGTCCTCCTGTGCTAGTGGCAGCACCAATAATTTATAATTTTACTAAACGTTTTGCAAGTGTTTAATCATATTTGCCTCATTTATGCGTACAAAACATCCAAATATCGACGTTTTGCTATTGTGATTTGTCATTTCTATAATACTACAAACCACATGCAATAATGCTGTGGTGTTAAATTTTACTTTGTTTTGCATCGAATGCTATTTTTAGACGTTTAAAACAATCAAAAACTGATTTTTGAAAAATAATTGTTAGCAAAACAACAATTTTTAATGTGCAAAACACTTTTAAAACCATATTTTATACAAGAGATAAGACATCCTGTGCTAGTATTAGCTCTATTAATTTGAAATTTTAGTAAACGTTTTGCAACTTTTTAATCATGTTTGCCTACTTGAGGCGTTCAAAACATCCGAATATCGGTGTTTTGATATTGAGACTTGTCATTTTTATAATACAACGGGCAACGTTGGATAATGCTGTGGTGGAAAATTTCACGTTTTTTGAAATAAACACAATGTTTAGACGTTTAAAACTGTCAAAAACTGATTGTTTAAAAACAATCGTTAGTAAAACAATAATTTTTAATGTGCAAAACACTTTTAAAATGATAAATTAAATTGGATATGAGTCGTCCTGTGCTATTGGTAGCATAATTAATTTAATATTTTACTCAACGTTTTGCATGTTTTTAATCATAGTTGCCTACTTTAGGCGTTCAAAACAAACATTTTTGACTTTGAAGCTGAACATTTGCATGGTTGAAATGGTGTTTCGGCTTTGCATCTTCACATTGTTTTGCTTTTGTACGCAACATTTTCATGATTCGAATGCGATTTTGACTTTACATCTTGACATTTTTGACTTTAAAGCTGAACCTTTTCATTTATGAAATTCTGTTTCGACTTTGCATCATAACATTTTTGACTTTGTTTCTTAACATTATTATCTTAATAATGCTGTTTCGCCTTTGCATTTAAAAATGTTTGACTTTGCAACTAAACATTTATCAGCCGCCCTGAATAAATCAATACTATTAGAACTGAAAAGCTGTTCATTGTTACCATGGATGCGACTATTACCTTTCTACATCCCTCTCGCAGTATATCTAAATGCGTCATAACTGCATGGTCCCCCGCCTCATGGACGAACTAGACCGCTCTATCTTTGCAGTCTACTACCTCAGTGTGCATATGCATTTGATCGGTTTTATTATCTCCACTAGAAATTCGAATTTGGAATTAGTGTAGGACCATACGCGGGTTGATTTTGCAACTTAAAATTTTCGAGTTTGTTAACATTTTTTATCTTTAAAATGCAGTTTTGACTTTGCGTCTTAACAATATTGACTTTGCATCTTAACATTTTTGGCTTTGTACCTTAACATTTTTATGTTTGTCATGCTTTTTCAACTTTGCCTCTTAACATTTTTGACTTTGTTGTTTATCAATTAAATGATTAAAATGTGTTTTCGACTTTGCATCTTAACATTTTAGACTGTAACTTAATATTTTTATGTTTGAATTGCTGTTTTGACTTTGCGAATTAACATTTTTGACTTTTTTACTTAACATTTTTATCTTTGAAATGCTGTTTTGACTTTGCATCTCAACAATTTTGACTTTGCATCTACACATGTATGGCTTTGTTAATTAACATTTGTATGTTTGTTTTCATCGTTGAATTGCTGTTTAGACTTTGACTCTCAATATTTTTGGCTTTGTATGTTAGCATTTCAACTTTGAAATGCTTTGTGGACTTTGCACCTTAACATTTTTGACTTTGTATTTTACCATTTTAATGTTTGTAATGCTTTTTTAACTTTGCCTCTTAACATTTTTGACTTTGTGTTTTACAAATAAAATGATTAAAATGTGTTTTCGACTGTGCATCCTAACATTTTTGACTTTGTAACTTAACATTTTCATGTTTGTAATGCTGGTTTGACTTTGTATCTTAACATTTTTGCCTTTGTAACTTAACATTTTTATTTTTAAAATGTTGTTTTGACTTTGCATCTTAACATTTTTGACTTTGTAACTTAACATTTATATGTTTGAAATGCTATTTTTGACTTTGCAAATTAACATTGTTAACTTTGTTACTTAACACTTTTATCTTTTAAATGCAGTTATGACTTTGCATCTTAACATTTTCGACTTTGTAACTTAACATTTTTATGTTTTATGACTTTGCAAATTTACATTGATGACTTTGTTACTTAGCATTTTTATCTTTGAAATGCTGTTTCGACTTTGCATCTTAACATTTTTGACTTTGCAACTTAACATTTATCAACCGCGCTGAGTCAATCGATACTATTAAAACTAAAAAGCTGTTCATTGTTACCATGGTTGCGACCATTACCTTTATACACCCCTCTTGCAGTATATAAAAAAGCGTCATAACTGCATGGTCCTTCGCCTCATGTAAGAACTGAATGGCTCTCCTCCTCAGTCCACTAGCGCAGTGTGCATATGCATGTATCGGTTTTTCTCCCTCCAGTATAAAACCGAATTCGGGGTGGAGGACTATACCCGGATATAGCGTGACATGCTATACCCACCACCCATCCTCCGCTCGCTCACCCTCAATCTCCGTGACTCCGGAGTTCGGATCCAAACTTCAGTGTATAAGCCATAGGGAGTTTTGCCTTTTCACTCTCCTGCATCGTACCCGCTTATAGATTTACAAGAAATTTGAAGTATATACTCGCCTACTCTATACCTACAATCTCTGCTATTTAGTTTTGCTTAAAAGTGCCCGCAACACCGAAATTCAGAGTGGGCTTCCGAATCTAGAGGCAGGGTATATGTACGTATGTTTACCAAAAATATAATGCACTGTGAAGGGTGCGTACATTAGCCATTGTTAACCTTTTTCATTGTGTGGCTTTTCCATTGCGGTTAGGTTTGTCTTTTTTTCTTCCTTGTAGGTAACCCCGTCTACTCTACCCACACTTCTCCATCCCAACCTTGATTAACACACTATTTGCATATTATTTGCGTATGGCGTATAATAAATATATAATTACCATCTAATAAGCATTATACATATGATTTGCATATAATTAGCATGGCGCATATGATCTGCATAATAATTGGCGGGCGTGGCTTAGAGGGTAATTGGTAAAAGTGGGCGGGTTTAGGCGGATTCGCTCGTCTTAACGTTATATGTTAAACATTTTACGTAGCCACGCAATGTTATGTCACCAATTTCTGAAATTAGGTGATGACGTTTACACGTTACAAAAGAAGCCACAAACGATTGTAGGTATTGTATACATATATTTACTCGATATAATAATTCAAAGTTGATATGGACAAATGCAAAAAGTGTGTCTAAAAGTTTAAAATATTTATATAAGTTATATAATGCACATAAATTACATAACATTATTAAATAACATAAGTTTGCCTACCAAAATCGATTTGCTGACAAGAGTTCAGCACAAACCAGGGCACAAATTTAACGTTATAATAAATAGGAAAACCAGCAGACATACGTAAGAAATCCATATATCAATCGGTTACAGAAAGGGATTAGAAATGGAGACATTATTTTATTTTTTAGCGACTACTCGGTCAATTCCTTATTGCTAAGCAGGACTCTGCATGAGCTGAAGAAAAGAATTCAAGAATAATTTAGAAACGTATTCAGAAAACGGCAATACATTTATCAACAAACTCATTTTTCTTCAAAAAACGCTTCGCTTCTAGATTAAAAACATACTAACACTGGTACGCAGATAATTCAGTAGTAAGTCAACCAACCAAACAGACTATATCTAGATAAACCATACAGTCACGTGGTATAGCATTCTGATGAAGCATGTTTTTGAATGGCTAGTGCGGTACTAAATTATCTTGCATTTTTTGTCAGTTTAAAAATACATCACGTGGTTATCTATGCATTAAAATGAAAGTGCAAATCTTTGCTATGCGTCAGAAGTAAAAGGCTCCCAGTAACAGTTGTGTGCTACGGTAAGCTACAGCTGTGCTGTTATTATTGGTCTGTTAGGAGTGCCGTCTCCGCATAGCACAGGCAAATGCATTGTATTTGTGTAATTTATTCCAGAAAGGATGGCAAGGCAAAACCTAGCCACACAGTACATATACAGAATGCCGCAGTACAAGTAAGCGTTATAAAGATCTAGGATTTAATTATCATTCTTGTAATACTTCCTCAATTGTTAGACAACAGTCAGTCGTTTTAGTTTAGATTTGCAACAGTCAAAATTAATAAGTACTGAATTATCTGTGCACGTAAAGCAGTGCAAAGTGACGGTAAACATATCGTACACAGTGTCTTTAATAATTTTAAGTAATGCAATTAAAATTCACTGCTGTTTCGTCCAACTTAGAGACTATGAGAAGTTTCGTATTCGACAGGTTTTATTTAATGATAAGGCAGAATTTACGCGCTCTTATAACAAATATGACCATATTTTTCACATCTGTTGCGTTAGGTATGTAACCACATAATTCGTCTGGTAATGGTAACAATCATTTAGAATAACATAACATAATACTATTTAATTCAAATTCTGAAACGAAAAACAATTATTGATTTTAGAACTACACGAAAGAGCGAGAATGAGCTTGCTACTGGACAAAGCCATTTATGCATCTGCTGTGGACCCCTCTGTACTAGATCAGTGAATTAAAGCACCCATCATCAAGGCACTAGACTACAAGACAGTCCGTTGGAGTTACTGTGGTAAGGGATTAGCCATAATATTATGTTTCTGATGTGAAGTATTTGTCTTCGTGCGATGTGTAATAATAGGTGCATGAAGTTGGATCGATTGACTTGGTTAATTACGATGTTCATGCAAGTAAAACGTATTACATTATCGGCGCTTTTACTATGTGATAACCTGTTTTGATGTATGTGAGTGTAAAGTTTTTGCTCTGGAGTAATTCTAGTTTTTTTCTTCCCAGAGCCGACGACATGCAAAAAAGATTTAGAGGACAAATGCGCTGAAGGATTATGTATGAACATAGGAACTGAGTCAGATAATGAAACCCCACCGCCAGTGAGTCCGGATGCGATCAATTTCGTGGGAGGCGGTGTTATAGAATTGAGACAATTGACAGCCAAAAACTTAAAACAAGAGCCAGCGTCAGGAAAAGAAACCGCACGAGCCACTACAAAAAAGCCAGAAAAACTATCGGATGGAAACAAATCTCCGATGCAGATTCGATACTTGGGAGGAAAGAACGCGAAATCCCGCGAGTTTCCGTACCAAATAGCTTTCAAGGAGGTGGCTACGATCAAGTGTGGAGGTTCCAGTTTTGATACAAACTGGGTCCTAACGGCCGCACATTGCACGGTCGCTCCTCTTGCAAATATCTAGGACGTCACGGCAGGGGAATACGACAGTTCGGAGGACGATGGAACAGCGGTGGCGGCAGATTGATAAGATAGTGGTGCATGGGAAGTACGACGTGGAAGCGCCTCCCCATGATATTGCTCTGGTCAAAGTTGACACTCTTACCCAAACCCGTGGGCCTGTCAATTGCAGAGTTTAAAATTAAAAAAGTTAAAGCCATCCTCTCCTATACTGACCTTTTTTTAACTAAATATTAAAAGAAGGTCAGTATAAGAAACAGCCAATGAAATATTTATACGAATCAAAAAGGTCAAATATAAATAAATGGTAATTGTAATGTAGATATAAGTGTATAAATATTTAATTAGTCAGTTCAGCAAGCAAGTTAGAGATCAGGATATAAATAATTTGACATGTGGAACACAATGGTATATATATATTAAAGAGTGAAGGTGTTGATGTGGACGAAATGGCTAGTGAAGAGGGAGGAAAACTTCTCCCAGGTGGAGGTGCCACTCTAGAACATGGAACGATAGAAGGTACGAATACAAATGTACGAGCATCCTTTTTTAGAAAGTACCACACGTAGTAGGAGTACTCTTGACGGGGAACCAGTCGTTCGTGAAAGTAGTGCTCCACCTGAGAAAGCTAAGTGATTGTATTACCCCCACAATGAAGACAAGTGTCGCAGAATGTCCATGGGCGACGTGGTGCCGATGAATGTGGTGTAGGTGGCTCGAGAGGGATCGGGAATGGAGGACTCTTACGGTGGGGGGAAGTACCCAGGTTGATTAGTCGAAGACTATAAGGTCGTCAGTGGTGCACGAGCAGGACTAGGCTCCGAGGACGAAGACGACTCGTTTGATGCGGACGTGGAAGACGCACACTGTCCGGAAGAGGTTGGTGATGCCTGGGTGTTGACGTGACCGCGTGTGTAGCGGGCTCGGCAGGCTTTTGGCATGATGTCGTGTAGTAGTGTAGTTTATACGTGTGAACTGCACAGATGTTTGACAAAAAAATAAATAAAAACACTCGTGTAAGAGCAAACTCCAACGAAGTAATTTGAGACAGACGAGGAAGAACGCCACTGTTAATGGGATAAAACAGGACGAAAGTAGAATGAAACAGGAAGAAAATGGAATACAAAAAAAAATGGAATAACAAAGGAAAAAATGGGATGAAATAGGAAGAAAATGGGATAAAACAGGAAGTTAATGAGATAAAATATGAAGAACATGGGATAAAATAGGAAGCAAATGGGATAATCAAGGAAGGAAATATTACAAACAAGAAAACAATGGGATACAATGGGAAGAAATGTGGGTACAACGAATTAAAATAGGAATAAAATGAAATAACCTAGAAAAAAAATGGGATAAAACAGGAAGAAAATGAGATAAAACAGAACGGAAATGGAATAAAACGGCGCAAAAAGGGATAACATAGGACGAAAATGAAATATGACGGAATAAAGTGTAAAAAATATAACAAAATTGGGATAAACCAGAATACAATAGAAAGAAAATCGAATTAAATAAAAAACATGGGATAAAACAGGACGAAATTGGAATAAAACACAAACAAAATGAAATACAACGGAAGAAAAATAGAAACAAAAAGTAAGATTAAAATAGAAAGAAATTAGGAGAAAATACAAAAACAATTAGATTAAACAGGAAGAAAATGGAATAAAATAGAAACCACAACCTAGGGAAAAAATGGGATAAAACAAAAAGAAAACAGTATAAAACATGATAACATAGGATCAAATAGGACGAAATTGGAATAAAACGGGATAAAATAGGAAGACCAATGGATATTACAGAAAAAAATGGAATAAAATAGAAAGGAAATCGAATAAAACAGGAAGAAAATTTTATAATACAGTAAGACCATGGGATAAAACAGGAAGAACTTGAAATAAAAAAGGACGCAAATGAGATAAAACATGAAAAAATGGGACGAAATAGGACAAAATTGTGATAAAAAGAAATGAAATAGGACGAAAATTGGATAATACAGGAACAAAATGGTATAAAACATGAAAAATAGAATACTTTAGGACGAAATTGGGATAAAACGGGATTAAATTGGAAGAAAATTGGATAATACAGGAGTAAATTGAGATAAAATAGGAAGAAAATGGTATAAAACAGGAAGAAAATGGGATAACACAAGAACAAAATTGGATAATACAGTAAGAAAATGTGATAAAACAGGCAGAAATGTGAATAAAATAGAACGAAAATGAGATAAAACATGATAAAATGGGATAATAAAAAGGAAGAAAATGAGTTAAAGAAGGAAAAAAATTAGCTAAAATAGGTAGAAAATGGGATAAAAAAGGTAGAAAATAGGATAAAACAGGGAAAAAATGGAATAAGACAGGGAAAAAAATGAGATAAAATAGGAAAAAATTGGAATAAATCCGGATAAAATAGGAAGAAACTTAAATAAAACAGGAAGGAAATGGGATAAATCAGGAACATTAAGGAATAAAACAGGAGGAAAATGTGAAAAAATAGGAAGAAAATAGGATATTACAGGAACAAAATGAGATTAAATAGGAAGAAAATGGGATAAATTAGGAACGAAATTGGATAATAGAGGAAGGAAATAGGATAAAGTAGGAAGAAAATATTGTATCCCGTTTTATCTAAATTATAACTTAATTAAGTAATTTAATTATTTTCATTTTCAATTATCAACGAACTTATTTTTCTTCAAAAAACACTTTGCTTCTAAGGTGAGAACATACTAACACTGGTATGCAGGTAATTTAGTATCAAGTCAACCAACCAAACGGACTGTGTCTGGATAAACCAGACAGTAGCGTGGTATAGCATTCTAATGAAATATGTTTTTGGATGGCGGGTGCGATACTAAATTATGTTTCATTTTTTTGTCAGTTTAAAAATACATCACGTAGTGTTCTTTGCATTTTATTGTAAGCGCAAAGCTTAGCTATGTGTCAGAAGTGAAAGGCCCCCAGTAACAGTTTTGTGCTACGAAAAGCTACAGCTGTGCTGTTATTTTTGGTCTGTTGGGAGTGCTGTCTCCGCATACCACAGCCAAGTGCATTGTATTCGTGTAATAAGCCACACAGTACATATACAGAATGCCGCAGTACACGTAAGCAATATAAAGATCTAGGATTTAATTATCATTCTTGTAATACTTCCTCAATTGTTAGACAACAGTCAGTCGTTTTAGTTTA
>JAQFZC010007918.1:0-10707 GCA_034695205.1 Dicyrtoma fusca | reverse complement strand
GTTGAATGTTAGCGAGAAAACAAAACCCAATAAACATTTAACTAGAACATACGTGGAGGAGGTCCGGCATGTAAATATCACACTAAATATTTAAATTAGATAAGGATAAAAGCGTTTAGTTTAAACTAGAACATACCTATAGCCTATAAGTACTATCAGCATACAAATCGGTGTTTAAGTATTCCTCAATCCAACACGTTCTGTTCCGTAGAACTGACAAATTCTACAAAAAAGTTCTGATAGCCATTTGACAAAAAAAGACACCCAGACAAGCCCCCGTCCCAATCACTAAAGTTTTTTATGATTTCAGTTTTCAGTGACTAATCGGAAGAAGGATCCCCATTGCCACCATCGACTATCCTTGATGATGAAAGCAACGACAAAATTACGTTCAACGTTGTCATAATAGCATAATCAGATACTCCGGTATCAGGTTCACGATGCAGCCGGTACTGTGCCATCAATGCGTCACATTCCTGCGAACTGCCACTGCCAACTTTTAGTCTGTTAAACTGTATTAAAAAAATGTATCTAAATTAATGTCGAAGCTTTGATTATCTTACGTTGACTTGTTTTTATTATTTATCTATTGCAGTAATTATCTACGAGCTAGACCTGAAAATAGGTTCCGCATACAAAAAACGAATGTATATTCTACAGAATTTTAGGGAACGAAAATACATTGATTCGATTTGATATATCAGTAAAAATATCTCAAAGTCAACAGAACATTGAAATGTAATTAATTTTACGTGTTAGGCAGTCCGATAATAGTCCAAAACTCCAAAAGCACCTGATGGGCATGCAGAAATCATCTGGAAACAAAAGAGAGCTACTTAGATGTACTGTGACCTGTGACTGAAAATACAGCATATAACATATTAGTTTAATTAAACAAGAAAAATAGTTTGATATTCGATTAATATATATAATTACTCCATGATCGTCTAGTTATCACCTTAGTCACTGATCAACACTTAACAAATAGCCAACTTCTGCCGTGTACTACTCGTAGTTCGTAGTTTATAATTATTACTGGCCACCTGAGAACAAAGGGTTCACAAAACCGATCAATCACATTGAACATTAAATAATTACGTAAAAACAATGAAATCCCAAGTCATATCCAGTTTGCAATTAACTTTAGGTTTCCTTTTACTAACCTCCATGAACGAAACGACAGGTAAATTAGAACTAGAATCCATTCAACTGACTTACATTACATAATAAATATAATTGTTAAAATGTGGATAACCTACTTTTTAATGTTGAATGTTTAATGCAACTGTCAACTGTTGACTGTCCATATAGGTTTGGGAATAATAGGAAGTCCAAAACCATTTCCTCCAAAGATTCCTGTCGAAACCTGTCTTCAGGGTAGCACTACAGTTATCGGATTGAAACCAAACTTAATCACAGGGGGTTCGTTGGACGATTGCAAACAGTTTTGGTACTGCCGTGTCACCGGTTTACTTGACCTTCCCACTCCAAATGACACACTGTCATCAACAACAATGACACCCACCACCGTCATCGGCCCGCCAGTATTTGCAGAAAACTTCACTTGTGATGCGGATCCCAATAAACCTTATTATAATGCGGAAATATGTGAATGCGTAGAAACTGCAGATCACTGTGACAGAAATATTTATAATATATGTAAGTTCAAGGTTACTATTATCAACACAACAAATTACTAAATACACACTAAATGACTCGTAACATTTAACCTATAGGTGAGAATTTTTATAAAAGTTAAAGTGAAAGTGAACAACCGTCACTCGTCTTAATCATTGCGCTGCGAGAAATAATCAAACAGCCAGAAAAATTCTACACACAGTAAAAAAAAACAAAATAGATAACTTGTTTGAACTTGTATTTATCTAACTCAAATTATTTCCAGATACCTGCACACGGCCTTACAACATTGAGGAAGGGGAGCCCCTGGAGGATTGTCGGGCTTTTGGACCAGAAAAAGTATATTATTTAAATCAGTTTTCCCATTATGATGACCCAACTAAATTTTGGAACTGTGGACCTCACGATGACAGTTCCTCTTGGGTTCACTTAGGAATACCGAATGATTGCCCGCAGGAAGGTAAAGGTACTGGTACTGGTACTATTGTTTGGGATATTAGGAATTGCTCTTGCAATCACAAGAACGATGATGCCGAAAAGTACGACCTTCACACAGCAAACATTCATCCAATGAGTAAGCGATAATTAATCATTAATCTTACCTTGTGAATCGTAATCATCGCATAGTTGTGACTGGGGACAGCTATAGTTTTACAGTCACAGTTGGGATTTAATTTTCAAAACAATTTGTACAATGTTTCAAAATGTCTTTTTATTTTAGACCGATTCAATTGTGCCATACCCTTCGTTCCACGGGAATCCCCTGAGGAAACTTGCTTGGATGAAAACGGAACCTACTACGCCGGTTTTTTCCCCAACATTAACGACGAGAGTCAGAATTCCTTCTGGGAATGCCTTGAACAAACTCAAGCCTCAACGATCATCGCCACACCGGAAATGAGGAGCTGTGCTGACGACCATGCTTTCAATATCAATGAATGCAACTGCACTGCACGAGATCGCTATGACTTCGAAGACAATCTTAACCCTGATAGTAATTAAATTAAAAAATGTATTTTAGCTGCAGTTTCGAAACATTCTGATGTTTTTAGATTGAGCTACGTACCTATATATACATGTGCTGCAAGTACCTGAAATCAATTTTGTACTTCCATTTATTTTGCAGACCGCTATAAATGTGCAAGAATGTTGGACAGTGGTGTTGACCCGGAACCAACCTGCGAAGACCGAGATGGCTTCTATCACATTGGTGACATTCCTAATTTTACCAACTGCTCCACGTTCTACTCCTGTATTGAGAACGATGACCCAATTATACCGTCTATACCGATCCTCATGCCATGTGCCTTGGATCACCAGTTTCATGTACTGACCTGTAATTGCGAACTTCCGGGTAGCTTTCCATGTGAAGACAATCTGGATCCGAAAAGTAAGCATTTAACTTGTTTGCCATGTTAAGCATTTTTTGTTGTCAGTGTTAGGTGTTGTGGTGAACGTTTTCTTTATTTTACTTAGGTAGGTATGTGTACAATAATCATTTGGTTCAGGCATTTATTTTTAATTTCTATTGCATTTATTTCGTATTTTTTCTCCTTCCAGATACTTACCGGTGCGCAAATCAAACCGTAGCAGCGTTCAGGAACTCCTGGGATTAGACATTGGAAATTCGATACATTTTAAGTTTTGTCAAAATCAAAATCGTGTGCACAGGAACCATACGTATTCTGTCTTACAATTAGGTTCTGTACGCATACCTAAGTACCATTCCAAATGCATCGTACCTTACTGTAGGTGGTAAATTGTAAATTGATTTAATTCTACTGTACAAAATGAATTCGAAAATAAATATGTAATTGTTTCGTAAGCATGATATTTCATGATAACATATCTTTTAATAATATTTTTTACCGTTCCTTGTAACTCAGTATCTATGATTTATATTTTAATGTAATTATTTATTAAAGCCACACAATTAGAACGAATGTATACATTGTAAATGCAACGGACTTTTGGCACGTGTAACCAAATCAAATAGAAATAGAAACGTACACTGAGTACACTCTACGAAATAACCGCACCTGGAAATCAGCATACTGCATCAGAAGTGTCAAAAATTGAGTCCATTTTTAATAATAAACTAGCTGGATTGCAACCCGATGGGTTGCGACAAATGCGACCGCCGAGCGACCACACGTTGTACTGCAAAACTTTTTATAAAAACAGAAAATAGGCCTGTTTTTGATTATTTTTACATCCCGTAATAAGCTCCTAAAAGCTTCTGGCATAGCCTTTTGTCCTTTGACTTTTGGCCAGAGCCTTCTAGAATGAGTCTTCTGCCCGAAACCTTCCGCCCTTTAATTTCTGTCCCGAGTCTTCTTTCCATAAAATTCTGGCCTAAGCATTCCGGTCTGAGCATTCTGGGCGTTCTGACTGAGCATCTACCTAAAGCACTCAAGTCTTACACTTCCGGCCAAAAATTCTTGTCTAAAAATTCCTGCCCGACCCTTCCATCGTTCTCTTTCGACGCGAACCGTCTAGCCTGAGCCTTCCAGCTCGAGCCTTCCAGTCTAAGCCTTCCAGCCTGAGCCCTCGAGCCTAACCCTTCACGTCTAACTAAGCCTTCACGCCTAAGCTTTCGGGCCCGAGCCTTCCGCTCCAAAACTTTCGGCCCAAACCTTTTAGCCCGAGCCTTCCGTAGCTATTTTAGATGAGCCTTCTGGCCTTCCCAACAGACACGTTTCCCCGACTGAGCGTTCCCACATGAGCTTTTCCCCTGCCTTTCTAAACCTTCTCCCGCCTAAGCCTTCCCGTCTACACCTTTCTCATATCTGATACTGCCCCCTGAGCCTTTTCCCCGCTCTAGCCTTCCAGCCTGAGCCTTTTCTCTACCTAAGTCTTTTCACTGCCTAAGCCTTTCCCCCGCCTCATACTTACCACTTGAGCCTTCCCGCTTGTACCTCTTCCCGCCTCAGCCTTCCTTTCCTTACGCCTGATCCTTTCCTCCCGAGCCCTTTCCCAACCTGAGTATTCTCACCTGAGCCTTTCCTCTGTCTGAGCCTTCCGCCTGCGCCTTTTGATCCACCTAAGCCTTCCCTCGCCTGATCCTTCCCGCCTGAGCCTTTCTTCCGACTGATCCTTTCCGCCTTAGCCTTTCCCCAGCTTGAGCCTTCCAGCCTGCGCATTACTGTCTGAGCCTTTTTTTCGCATGAGCCTTCCCGCCTGAGCGTTGGAGCCTTAGCATCCCCCCCCCTCCCCGCCTCAGCCTTTTCTTCTCCTGAGCCGTCCCCTCTGCGCTTTTCTGCAAGATAATTACTTTTGACTTAGAATTCTGGCCTATGCTTTCCCATGGCTTAGCTTTCCCTCCCGAGCCTTTCCTTCCCCTGAGTCTTCCCACGCGAGCCTTCCTGCCTGAGCCTTTCGCCCAACTGATCCTTTTCCTCGCCTATGCCTTCCCCCCGCCTAAGCCTTCTCGCCTAAGCCTTTCCCCCGCCTAAGCCTTTCCTTCTCCTGTGCCTTCATGTCTGAGTCTTCCCCTGAGAGCCCCCTCTTCCCCCCCTTGGGCATTCTGGCCTGAGCCTTTCCACCTTAGCATTCCGGCCTATGCCTTTCCTCAAATACCATACTGCTTGAACTTTTCCTCCCGAGCCTTTCCACCTAAACGTACCCGCCTGAGCCTTTCTTCCTGAGCCTTCCTTCTTAAACGTTCTGGCTTGAGCCTTCTAGCCTGATCCTCCTTGTCTACGATTTCCCGCGTGACCCTTTTCACCTGAACCTTTCTGCATGAGCCTTCCTGTCCACGCCCTTTCGCTTGAGCCTTCTTGCATTAACGTTTCCGCCAAATCCTTACTTCCTGAGCCTTTTTGCCGTAGCCTTCTCAAATGCACCTTACCGCATGAGCCTTCCTGCTGCACACTCCCGTCCTACCTTAATGCCTGAACCTTTCTGTATGAACCATGCCGCCTTAACCTTTCAGCATGAGCCTCCCTATATGAGCCTGCCCACCCAAGCTTTTTCTTCTGAGCTTTTCCGCGGTAGCCTTCCTGCCTGAGCTTTGCACTATAAACGTTTCTGAATGAGCCTTTCGCCTGAGCCTTTGGAATAAAACAGTAACACAAATAAAACAGTTTTGGTGTTATTAGAAACGCAATTAACAAATGCACGTCTACTTGTGCCATTCAGGCCTGACCACTCCCGCGTAAGCCTTCCAGTCCGAGACTTTTGCCCAGATCCTAACCCTGCTGGTTTGACGGTGTGGCCGTTGCGCGTTGCTTACTGGGCTGAGACTTTTGAACAGCGCCTTCCGAGCTCCACATTCCGGCCTGAGGCTGCTGACCTGATCCCACCAAGCTGAACCTTCTGGTTCCTTGTTGCATTGCGGAACAACGACCATTCATTTTTTAAAAACCGGCTTCAATGTACGCCTCCTTGTTGCAGTGCGGTTCGAATGAGACCAAATTTAATGCGATCGGTTAAGAAATGGCGGAGTTTTTTACATTCCGTAAATATGGGCATTAACAGGCCTCTTTTGTGGATATTATATTTTATTTGAGATCTAACTGGCTTCAGTGTACACCTTCTTGTTGCATTACGGTTCGAATGAGACCTTTGTCACGGTCGGTTGAGAAATAGCTGCATAGATGTTCATTACATTACGTTAAAATAGGCATTAACAGGCATTTTTTTTTTAGATTTTTCAGAACAACGACAATTGTTTTTGAAAAACCGGCTTCAATGTACGCCTCCTTGTTGCAGTGCGGTTCGAATGAGACCAAACTTATTGCGATCGGTTAAGAAATGGAGCAGGGGTTCATTACGATAAAATCAGCAAAAACAGGCCAAAATTACGCCTTTTTTAAGTATTGTATAACAACCTTCGATTATTTTGCCAAAAGCGATTCGTAGTTCCCCCCTTTGTTTAATTGCGCTTCTAATAAGACCAAGACTGTTTTATTTGGTTTAAAAATGGCTGCGGTACTAATTTACTTTTGACTCGAGGAAGCACCGTTTAATAGTAGGAAAAGTGCATCATAATGATTTGCTTTTTTCTATAATATGATTGTTTTTAATGGGAAAATTTTAAAAATAGTTTAATTTGTTTATTAAACGTTCTCATAATTTTCTTGAAATTAATTTCTTATAAAGGATTTTTAATTCTTATTGGCTTAAAAATTAATCCGCCAAAGAGTTTAGCAATAAGCATCGTAAAAGGTGAAATTTGCCAACACCCACTGCAAGTCATCAAGTACTTAGAAGTTACCTTTAATGAGTATAGTTTTGGACGAAGCATTTTGTGCCGGCAAATTCATTGGAAAAATTGAAAAACTAGTTTCCACTAAAATGCTCCGCCCTGACCATCCAGTATTTTCCAACCCTATCTGGTACATACCAGGTGCGAACCCTGGGCATTTGGTAGAGTGTATTTACAAGATCCAAGTAGTTTGCTAATAATAATAATGTTTTAATAATCATTATCTTGTGCAACTATCTTCGTGTACCTGCTAAAACCATAACCACAACTTTAAATAAACTTTAACCGACAGTATTCAATCAGTAATTCCTAGTTTTGATTACCCGTAACATAAATGAAGTACATATAATTATACTTTACAGTGTTGTCTGTATCTGGAGGTACTTTCCCCGTTGAACTTTGGAATTAGAGTGCTGAATTATAAAAAGGACCCAAGTTGTAAGTGCTTAAGTTAAAGTTCAAGTATAGATGCCTACTATCATAATGTTGAATGTTAAGATACCCCGGTCACGTTTGCACAATAACAAAGTGGATATTTCATTAACATTCGTGGAGGAGGTCAAGCACGTAAACATTTGACATTAGTACTATACATTTTATTTAAATTAAGCATGTATAATCGCATTCATCGTTGCTATCAGCATGCATCGGCTTTGTTACCTTGTGTTACTATTGTGTCTAGTACTATTCGTGGTTTTGTGTTTCGCCGAATTGACCAATTCTAAGAACTATTGTGTCAGTCATAGTCATGACATAAAGCAATTATACACATGCTGACAGTAGTCACAATTTCGTGCTGTTTGAAGAAAAACGTTTTTTGCTGACATCTGCCACTGTATTATTCGGTGACGATGAAAGAGCACTAAAATTACATTGACAGATTCCAAAGTCAAGATCACCATACAAATTGTGTCGTGACTGCCATCGACGGTTAACATTAATAATTATTCCTGGGAAATACTGATTTATTTTTAGTCTGTCAACATGTAGACACAGTTGTTTAGTTATCAAAGGGCTGACGTACACAATACAGACTAGGAGCTATACAGATACAGCAAGTGAAACCACACTGATTACGACTGATTGAATTTGATTTATCAATGAATACCTTAAAGTCAGTAAAGTAAACATTGTAATTTAATGGATTTTACATGTACCCACGGTAGCCCGATAATAATTAGCATTGATTAGGTCCTGAAAGTGATTAAGCTTCTGATCAGCACGGGTGCAGCAGATACCTATTTAAACCAGAAATAATAGTAACATTTAAATAACTACGCACAAGATTGCTTAGTAATTGATCAAAATTAGACCTAGTTATTATCACAACGGAAATAAAACTAATATACTATAGTGATACTAAGAGTCGAAAATTAGTCTTTCCGCTTTGCTTATGATTACAAGGCTTCCAAATACCGTAAATCAGCTTTGTGTAGAATTTCGGAATAACGTTGAAGCATTTACATACAACACAAAATGAAGTTGCAATTCTTTTTTGGATTTACAACTTTACATTTCATTTTGCTGACCAATGATTTGATCGGGACAGAAGGTGAGTCTTCTCACTTAGTTGATAGAAACATACTTTTGATTGTGTATTTATTACGAAAAAGAAACACACCATTGTGTGGGTTCAAATTTTGGTAGGTGAATAAACTGGTTATTGATATATATAATTATATAAAAAGATGCATAAAAACTTACTGATTATTTATAGGTTTGGAAACAAACGAAAGTTTTTCGAGACCATTTCCCCCGAAGATGCCCGAAGAAACGTGTCAACGTAAAGAAACTGATACTACAGTTATCGGATTGAAACCGTATATCACCAATGGAGGTTTAGGTGACGACTGTAAGCATTTTTGGTACTGCCGAGTCACTGGTTTACTTGACCCTCCCAGTCCAAATGAAACCGTGACATCAGCAATGCAACCCAGTATCATCAAAGTGCCAGTGGAAGCGGTCAAATTCGCATGTGACACTGACCCGGCCAAACCTTTTTTTAATGCGGAGACCTGTCAGTGTGTAGAAACCAGCAATCACTGTGAAAATAATTTTGGCCATCTATGTAAGGTCAAATTCGTGTACTAAATTACTTAATCTATAGGAATGTCATTGTTATAGTTAAATAAGATAAAAAAATAAAATGTAAGTAGGTCGCTCTAGTTTTTAAAAATGCCCTTACAATACAGCACAGGTGCGATTCTCGAAATAATTCAACGTTTCGATTTTTTAGACGACTGCACCCGACCATACGACACTGCAAATGGAGAACCCCTCGAAAGCTGCCGGGGTTTTGGACCCTCCGAAGTATATTACCAAGACCAATTTGCCCACTTTGACGATCCAACTAAATTCTGGAGCTGCAGCCCTTTCACAGATCACTCTACCTGGGTCCATAAAGGAATACCGTCAAACTGCTCGTACAACGCTGATCCGGAAATTATTTGGGACAGCACCAAGTGCTCCACACAGGTACAGTGTTTTTACCGAGAGAGTGAGGAACAAGGAAATTTGATTCACCACGCAAGCATCCATCCCATGAGTAAGTTAAACTTTTATTACGAAATATTACGATATGTAATTACATAATCGTATCTATAGGTACAAAAGAAAAGTATATATACATAGCGACTACAGCTGGCAAATAATTTAAAATTAGTTACAGCCTGTAAGTTGCAAGCTTGTAGTACATTCTTGAAAATTACCGAAATAGCCTTGCAAATAACCGATGTTTGAACTTTTTTTAGTGAAACTAATTTGTGAGTGTAATTTTAGATCGATTTAATTGTGCAAAACGCTACTATGCACCTGCTACCTGTGCAGACCAAGATGGACAATATTACATTGGAGACATTCCTAATTTTAACGACTGCTCCACCTTCTACTCTTGCATCAAGAACGACGATCCCTACACTCTTGCTATACCAATGCTGACGCCATGTGCCGAAGGTCACCAGTTTAATGTTCTCAGTTGTAAATGTGAAGTTACGGGAAGTTTCTCATGCGAAGTCAATGTGGATCCGAAAAGTAAGCATAATATTATTAAAACACTAAAATTGATTTACATAATATGCCTACATGTAGATAATTAATATATTATATTTAAAACTAACTATATTAAATCGTTGGTGGAAGGTAGTAGCTTTTACCACTTATCATTGTTGTTTTAAAGCTTACGTTTTTTTAAATTTCAGATACTTTCCGTTGTGCATTCCCCCAAGTCCCAGTGTAGAACCTACGGACTATCTTTTGATGACGATCTAAAATGACGATTATAACCATGCAACATCTTAATGTGTTTTTGTGGAAAAGAATTACTGTGTCGTAATTTAGTTTAAGTACCTTCGAAATGATTACTTTATACTAAAAGTACCTATTTTCCACTGTTTCGCAGCAGCAGTTTTGTATTATTCTGCAAGAAATAAAAAGTAAAAGATATTAGTAAAGATATGAATTGATAATATCTTTATTAATTAATTAATATGCAATCGTGTACCATGTGTGTCTTTTTTATTTTACAAGTGATTTGATTTAATTGTTAAAGTATTTTTCTGTTTTTTATGTCCAGACGTTCTAGTATCTGTATTAATGATTAATATACAGATAAATTGGTAGGTATTCTTGGATCAGTGCAGAAAAAAGTGCTAGGACTTTAAAAATAAGTTTATTTTACAAAACAAGTACGTAGAATAACTAGCCAGCTGACTAAAGAAAGTTGTCAATGTCAATACGATCGCAATGTCAACAAGTTCAGGGATCCATTTTTAATCTAACATGAATTATGAATTCAAGTTTAGTGTTTAACCCTCTTTGGTCCGTCCCTCTGACGTAATCAGAGAAGCAAAATCTGAATGAAA
>JAQFZC010007917.1:0-10709 GCA_034695205.1 Dicyrtoma fusca | reverse complement strand
TAAAATCGGAATCACAGAATATATTTTTGGGAAGGACGAAGAGGCGTATGAGAATGCGATTCCTTTGAATTATTTAGGGCAGCATCAAGATCGCTATTTAGATGCCATTGGTTGCCTCGACTTACAGGAGGAACTACTGTTTACCAGTACGATTAGGATTCTCTCGGTCTCGACAGCAAACAATAATAATAATAATGAAACTGATAGAATTGAAAGCCCCGGCCCTGGCCCCATAATAGCAGTAGACGATGCAAGCATTGAATTAGAAAAAACTCTCAATAATTCCATTTTAGCCAAAAGACTAGCTGGCTTCTTAAAAGCGAGTCATTTGTCCGATTTTACGCTGGAATGTGAAGGGCGCAGTTTCCCTGTTCATAATATTATTCTTGAAGGTAATACAGATATTAATATCAGTAATAGTTTTAGCCAAATCGTCGAGTGTTAACCTATTTATTGGGAACTAGGAAAGAAGACTTTGGAAAAGTGCTTATTCTACAAATTGACCTTTTCCAAAAAAGTCAAATCTATAGAAATTGACATTTTTATAATCATTCAAAACTATTAACTGCTTCAAAAACGTCAAAACTGGAAAATAGCATCTTCGAAACGAGCAAAACTATATAGAAAATAGCACTTTCAAAAGCGTCAAAACTAGAAATTAACATTTTCAGAATCAATCAAAACTACCAATTAACTAATTAACACTTTCAAAAGCGTCAAAATTAGAAATTAATATTTTAAAAATCAATCAAAACTAATAATTAACACTTTCAATAGCGTCAAAACTAGAAGTTTACATTTTCAAAATCAATCAAAACCACTAATTAACTAAATAACACTTTCAAAAGCGTCAAAACTAGAAATTAACATTTTCAAAATCAATCAAAACTACCAACTAACACTTTGGAAAGGTTTAAAACTAGAAATTAGCATTTTGGAAAACATCGAATAGTTACTAACACTTTTAAAGGACCAAAACAGAAAATTAATATTTTGTAAAAGCGGCAAAAACTAGATATACCACCCCGTTTCGAAAAGGTTATGAGTGTCGCACGAATACTATTAGAGAAATTGTAATAGTTTCAAGTTTTCTTTGGTTCCTTTAGCTCGTGCACCAAATCTCCTACAAGATTTCCTGTCTCGTCCGAGAGTTCTTCCAAACAGACCCTCCCTGCAAGCGAACACCAAGCCAAACTCGCAATCAGTATCAAAATCCACCCTTATTAACCCAATGTCAGACTTCCGATGATGATTCAGAAGATGCAGATTCTGAAGCTGCTGGGGACGCGAGTACAAGAAGTTTGAATTGCGGTCAAACTCAACAACAAAGTCAAGGTCAAGGTCAAGGTCAAAGTTCAAGCTTGCTTCCAAATGCAACAGTTGACAATGGCAGCGGCCTTCCAAGCCTTCAGCTCTGTCCTTAATTAAATCGGAAACTGTATAAGATTAATTTCATCTCTCCTATCTGATAAATTGCAATATAACAATTTTATAACTAGTATTACAGTGACAGTATAACCAATGAAAAACGACAAGCCAAAATAAAATCATCTGTTTATATAGTGGTTGCATTATGTATTAATTTATTATTATTTATTTAAAATTTCCATTTATAGCTAACAGCCTTCCAGCTGTAGTTATTATTATTCTTAAGATAATAATTGAAGTTTTAGTAGCTTTATCACTGACATGGAGCAAACAAAAGGATGTTAATAATAAAAATTGAATTTAAAATTGAAACTTGACTTAAAAAGTATGTATTAGTAGTTGGTATATTTGTGTAGCTTTTATTAGTGAGCCAGTGAGAGCATTTTAGTATCCATATCCAGCATATGAAGATTTCCGTTCCGTTCCGTTCCGTTCCGTTCCAACGTGTTGGAACGGAACGGAACAGTGGACCAGTGGTCCAACACATAACACCCTTGTTTTACGGTGTATTGTTTTTTAGAACACCGGGGTATGCCATGCATCGCATCCCGCTCGTTCCACAGATTTACAAAAGATTGCCAAACTTTCAAAGTTAATACCGTAAATTCTCTAACAATTCTCTGTCTCTGTAAAATATTTAATAATTTATAAAGAATATTTAATTATATAATAATATTTTGTTTCCAGGTTGCAAAACAAAAATACTTTACTTGTTTAAATGAATATAGCTTTTTTTTTTACCACAAAGTCACTTTTAAGTATAAAAAACATCAAACTTTTAAATCACAGTCAATAAGTTTTGTGTAGAATTCACGGGTGAAGTGTTAGAATATTTACGGTACATTCGAAACTGGCACAATAACTAATACCATAAGGACACAGCAACGACTGAACGTAATTTGTAATTGCCGCTCACGACTTCACACAAAATAGAGCTACTGTATGCGTTTGGGCAAGTAATAAAAAATGTTCAAAAAGTTAGCAGAAACGGAACTCTTCGTTCCGTTCCGTTCCGTTCCTCCATGTTTTCGTTCCTATCACATTTTGGAGGAACGGAACGGAAAATATGGTCCAGGAACGGACCATTGAGACCACTAGTTTAAAAGGAAGAAGGTATATATTAAGTCATGGGTGTTAAAATGCAAGTGTGAGAGTGTCAGAGGAAACCAGACCTGCACTTTTCCAATTAGCGACAGGTAAGTGTATTGCATGTAAAGAAGGCTGCGCAGGTTTTAGCACTTCGTAGTATTGTAAACGGAAAATGCTTACCTGTCGCTAAAAGTAGTTACTTCATTGCATTTCCTTATGATGTTTTACCAGTGGGAGAGTGGCTTAAGCTTTTCGAATCGATGCAGTATTTCTAGTTTCACAAACTTTTTGAGTGTTAATTTCTTATTTTGCATCGTTTTGGGTGTTAAGTTCTTGTTTTGCATCGTTTGAAACTGATAATTTCTTGTTTTGCATCGTTTTGAAAGTGATAATTTCTTGTTTTGCATCGTTTTGAAAGTGATGATTTCTTGTTTTGCATCGTTTTGAAAGTGATAATTTCTTGTTTTGCATCGTTTTGAAAGTGATGATTTCTTGTTTTGCATCTTTTTAAAAGTGATAATTTCTTGTTTTGCATCTTTTTAAAAGTGTTAATTTCTTGTTTTGCATCGTTTGAAAGTGATAATTTCTTGTTTTGCATCTTTTTAAAAGTGTTAATTTCTTGTTTTGCATCGTTTGAAAGTTATAATTTCTTGTTTTGCATCTTTTTGAGAGTGTTAATTTCTTGTTTTACATCTCTGAAAGTGGTAATGTTTTATTTTACACCTTTTTGAGTGTTAATTTCTTGTTTTGCATCTTTGTGAAAGTGATACTTTCTTGTTTTAGGTACATTTTTTGAGGGTTAATTTCTTTGAAAGTACTTACCGAAGTAATAATTTCAAAACCAGCGAGTAAAGCTTTCTAAAAGTTGAAAACAAGAAATTAACATTTTAGAAAGCATGCAAAACTAGTTACCAACACATTCAAACGGAAATGAAGAAATCACCATTTTTTAAAATATTGAAACCTACAAACTAGCATGCTTAAATAGGTACCTAGGTCAAAACAAGAAAATTTACCGCTTCAAAAAGGGTAATTGCTATGCATGCATAATTACGCAGGCCATTACATAATAGCTGTAGCTGCATTTTTAAACTCTAGAAATCATCAGAGATTAATCCCAGAGCACAGAGAAGATAGCGTAAAGAACTTAAGACAAAAGGCAGATTGCAAAGAGACCGCTATGGGGCTGTCTATAAATGACGTTTGCAAACGACGGTAGGTAGTGGGTTGGAGCTTCCATTTTAACTAATGTTAAAAAGTGCAAACTTTTGGGGGAGGAGGAGAAAATATCAGAAAAATGCAAACGTCATTTATGGACAGCCCCTATGCTAAGTTACACCGAAGTCACTCACCATGGAAATCCTTCAAAGAAGAAGAAAAAAAAATTATATTCCAATCCAACCCAATTTAACAAGTGTGTCTAACTTGGGAATCTTGCATTGCGTGTGTCCCATTTCGTTCCGTTACGTGATTTCAACACCATTCCAATTCCAACGGCCGGCAGTACAGATTCAGATTCAACCTTTTTCTTTTTCTTCATCTTCTTACATGCTTAACCTTTTCGAAACGGCAATATTTAGTATTTCGATTTCAGCGTTTTTAGAAATCGTAATTTCTAACTTTGACCATTTTGAAAACGGTTATTTCTACTTTTTTTACCTTTTTAACGTGCTATTTAGTAGTTTTGACCGTTTTGAAAAAGTGCTATTTACTAGTTTTGACCATTTTGAAAAGGTGTTATTTACTAGTTTTGAAAAAGTGTCATTTACTAGTTTCGAAAAAGTGTCGTTTACTAGTTTTGAAAAAGTGTCATTTAATAGTTTTGACTTTTTTAAAAAAGTGTTATTTACTACTTTTGACCGTTTTGAAAAAGTGTTATTTACTAGTTTTAGCCGTTTTGAAAAAGTGCTACTTACTAGTTTTGACCATTTTGAAAGAGCACATTTTATGGAATTAAGAACTTTTGCAAAGCATTTTTTCCATGGTTCCCCAGTTCCGAATGGGTTAATAAGTGGAGCTACAGTTACAGAATTATGTGCAGAATTAAGACACGTAGTTTAAAATTAGAGTCAAAAATCTAAAAGAAAAAAAGATTCTCATCAGATCTTAAGCCGACAGTAATGAACTGATCACTGACTGCACTGCACTGCACTGAAGAAAACTCCCCAAACTGTTCTATGCGCATTTCTTCCCTTTTTAACTGTCTATCATCCTAAATTCCTAAATTTGTTCTGTCTTCCTTCGGCTCAAATTTGTTTTATTTTTTTTAATTTAATTTTTTGAGCACAGCATTGAGACCGTAGGAAGTGGGTTAGAACACAAAATGATACTTTACTACAAAAATTTCCCTTACAACAATTTTTAATAAATACTAAAAAACAGGGATTCGTTTTCTACAAACAAAAACGCAATGGTCAAGGAATTTACGGCCCAAAAAGAAATGTATATTTGATAATTTCCAACTACAAAGTGGAAGTACTAGGATAATTTGTACCATTTAGAAACATGAAAATAAGAATTTTTGCACCATTTTGAAAACACACAAATTGGACATTTCACACCATTTTAAAAACTTGGAAATAGAAAATCTTGCACCTTCTGAAAACATTCAAATAAGATATTTTGCGCCATTTTGAAAATATGTCAATAGGACTTTTTTCCCTATTTGAAAACATGCAAACAGGACATTTTCCAGCATTTTGAAAAAATGCGATTACAATATTTTGCACTATTTTGAAAACATGCAAATACCACGATTTGCACCATTTTAAAAACATGCAAACAGGGCATTTTGCACTATTTTGAAAACATGCAAATTACGTATTGTGTACTTTTGAAAACGGGCAAAATGAACATTTTGCACCATTTTGAAAACATGCAAATACGACATTTTGTACCATTTTAAAAACATGCAAATAGGACATTTTGCACCATTTTGAAAACATGCAAATAGGACGTTTTGCACCATTTTGAAAACATGCAAATAGGACATTTTGCACCATTTTGAAAACATGCAAATAGGACATTTTGCACCATTTTGAAAACACCCAAATAGGACATTTTGAACCTTTTCAAACGCCTCAGTATTTAAACGATTTGTACACCTTGAAACCGTGTAAATACATTGGCAAGCTTCGAAATTATTGAAAAAACTCAGGTTGTACGCACCCACGCTAGTACCTATTTATTATTGTTTAATTACTGCCGTTTACTGCATGCGCAAAACCTCCAATTAGTTACCTTTACTACAATGCCCAACCACAAAATAAGAAAAAAACCTAAGTGGCGTTGAGGCTCTTTCCAATCTATACGAAGCACATTTTCAAAATTTTAGAAATAAAATAAATAATTTGTGCAAGACGCAAGTACCACCCGATACTTGCATCACCTCTACCGTTTTCTCTAAAAAAGATTCAAAATTTTTTCTATCCTAAGATCTAAAGTTTTATCAGTATTTTACTTGCACAAGATGCAAAGAAGATTAACGCAGTCATTCCCAGTGCCGGCAGTAGACCATGCCATGGAATGAGTCGACAGAACATGGGCTGGGCTGCTGCTGTTCTGCATTCATTTTTTAGTATTATTTGTTTTTAAATTACACATTTTATAAATTACCAAATTCCTACGTAATCATGAGGCAGTAAGCCGTAGCCGTAACTATTTACAATCAACGTAACTGTACACCTTAAACTTAGAGTTGCTATGCTACCTATAGCACCCTATAGCACCTGATTTAGTGGATTTAATTTGCCTAACTATAGCTATAGCATATATAGCTTATATGGCCTATATAGTTTGCAAACATATAATTATATATATCTTCCAGAAATACTGTAAAGTTTCCGCTGGCCGCTCACTGACGATAACTCTGACTTTGAATTTTTACTTTTGATGCAAAATCAAGACCCAGTTTTCTACCCCCAATTGTGTGTTTTGGAGCCTTGCAAATATGACGTTGTGTTGTGCAAATAATTTTGAATTTTTTTAATCTAAATTAACTAGTCTCGTCAAAAAAATATTAGTAAAATGAATTTATGTACACTACGGTAATAGCAAAAGAGCAATTATTGGAATTTTATCCAATTTTGAAAAAGAGTGAAGGTTGTTATTAAAATATTATTATTTTTAAAAGTTTGATTGTCGGTAAATTCGCCACTTGGATATTGGACACCAGTAAATTGGACATTCAGTAAATTCGACACTCGGTAAATTCGACACTCGGCAAATTGACGATTCTCCAAGCTGGCCAGTTCAGTTTTAAAATATCTGATATACATATTTAGTTTTTTTAAAATATATATGTTGCGTCACACAATTGCAAATAAAATATTCGGTATCATAAAAACTTTGTAAGAAAATTTAAAGTTGACATAAAAGTGATGAATAGCTGCAAGTATTTATTAAATTTTATTTTGATTCCTATGCAGCTAAATATATATATATGTATACCGAGTTAAACCGAACATTAAGGAACTACGTCTTAAACATTTAAAAACACAAACTTGAATCAGTACTAATGAACTAAAATTATCGCAAAAACAAACAATGTAAATGTTCCAATTAACAGAACAAAAAAGGACAATTTAAACACCATCAACAATGTACGAGCTATAAATATATTATTTAATCTAACGGACACTGATGATTTATTATTTTTCCCAATCTTAGGCATGTATTGGGCAATAGCGCGTAAACACTCAAACCTTTAGTTAGCTTTTTTTCGTTTTCCGTGATTCATAATATCTTACAAAATTTAGTAAAATGCATTGTTAATGATGATTCCGCGAGTGGCACGTGTTAAACAATGACTGTCAACATGAGTATTCAGAGCTTAAATTTTTGCACTAATTTCCAAAGATTGCTGAACTGTTTACACGGGTTCAAGTTGCAAAATGTCCTAATTACATGTTTTCAAAATTGTACAAAATATCCATTTTGAAGGTTTCAAGTGCTCAAAATGTCCAATTTTATTGTTTCTGAAAAGGTGCCAAATGTCCAAATTGAATCTTTTCAAAAAGTTGCAAAAAGTCGCACTTGCATCTTTTCAAAATGATGCGAAATGTCCAACTTGCATCTTTTCAAAAAGGTGTGTCCTACATACCTGCATCTTTTCAAAGTGTTGCAAAAGCCCAAATTGCATCTTTTCAAAATGGTGCAAAAAGTTCAAATTGCGTCTTTTCAAAATGCTGCAAAAACCCTAATTGCATCTTTTAAAAATGGTTATATTAAAAATGCCGCTTTTTAAAAAACGGCAAAATGTGGTAATTACATTTTGAAAAGTGTAATCCTCGACGCACTGTATATACTTTAAAGAAAAGAAGCCCAACGCCATCCTACAGATCAGGCTTCTATTAAATTCTAAACGATGTGGCTAGTTATGTTATAGTTGCATTGACATTAAAAATGATTTTTTTAAAATACAATATGAATATATTACACATTTTTTAGAAATAATGAAAAAAAATATGCTGCTAGTGTAGTTAGAAAAGTTGTAAAAATGCTAAAACATGATTTTGCCTCTTTTCAGTGGGTACCTCTTTCATTTCTTATACACATAGCTTTATATATATGTCATCTCCTAGCTATATAGACTATAGCCGTATTTCCCTGCCAGACTGCCACCCAAGTAGAGAACAAGCATTACATATTTTTACAAGATACATTATTACCTTGCCTTACATTACAATTTACGGAATAACAGATTGCATTATTGCAGCCATTAACATCACTCATTTCCTATTATTATTACCATCTCCCATCTTCCTAGCACTTAAATCAAAAAAGGCGCAAATGCACAGCCAAAGGATGAAAAGATGATGACAAGATCTTTAACAAGCCATAACCAATGCAATGCCAAAGTCATGCCGTCAACAGCATCAACAACAACAACTGCGAAAACTTTGTTTTATGAGGAAGTCGTTCTCATTCGTGTTCTACAACCCATTGCCAATATACATACTACTGTAGCTATATTTATATGTATACGTCCCAATCTCTATAACGTGGGAATTCTTTTTTCTTTTTTAGCCTGAAAAACATTAAAGATGTAGAGATGCAGATAGTCAAAGTACGAAGCTCATAATCAGTCAAGAGTCAAGTTAGCAGTCCAAGTCCGTCACAGTTTGACAAGCACACTTACTTTGCCTAGCGATGCCCTTAACCTTTTCGGAACTGTGAATTTATGGCAATAATAATGCTGTAATAAAGGGATAATTTTATAAATTAACAGTTTCAAAAAGGTCTAAACTAGAAATCAACACTTTGAGGAACGTTCACGCCCAGTAAAGTACACTTTCTAAATGCCATGGTCAAACTGATAAACAATCATTTTCAAGAACATTCTTAACGAGTGAATAGCATTTTTAAATAGTCCAAAACTAGAAATTAGCATTTTCAAAAAGGTCTAAACTAGAAGGTAGCATTTTCAAAAAGGTCAAAACTAGAAATTAGCATTTTCAAAAAGGTCAAAACTAGAAATTAGCACTTTCAAAAAGGTCAAAACTAGAAATTAGCATTTTCAAAAAGGTCAAAACTAGAAATTAGCATTTTCAAAAACGTCAAAACTAGAAATTAGCACTTTCAAAAAGGTCAAAACTAGAAATTAGCATTTTCAAAAAGGTCAAAACTAGAAATTAACACTTTAAAAACCGTTCACGACTAGTAACTCACACTTTCTAAAATGTCAAAATAAAAAATTACCCTTTTGAAAAACGTCTAAACTAAAAACTAACATTTCCAAAACCAGTCTTAGCGCGTACGCCGTAAAAGCAGATACTAATACTTTCTAAACGATTCATTAAGTAAAAGGTACTAGTTTTAAATAGGACAAAACAAGAAATTAGCATTTTAAAAAACAGTCAAAACACATAACTAACACTTTCAAGAAGGTCAAACCGAAAAACAATCATTTTCAAAAAACATTCTTAACGAGTGGAAAACACGTTTAAAAACGGCAAGACTTGAAATAAGCATTTTCAAAAACGTTCTTTACGAGTGAGTAACTATAACACTTTCAAAAAGGTCTAAGCAAACAATTAGCACTTTCCAGAAGGTCAAAACAAGAAATTATCATTTTTAGAAGGGTCAAAACTGCATTACGGGTCACAACGTTACTGTACACAAGAACTTGTAGGCTTGTTCGGATAAGTTCGTTGCCTATTCAAAGCATTTTACGTTTTAATTAATGGCCTAAACATTAAGTTTGACGCCATTTATTCAACAAAACTTGTGTTTTATAGCATGTCGACCAACGTATTGTAGAATAAAAATTTGGTGTATCTAACGCTTTAACTTCAAAAGCATTATAAGGGAACAACACAAACCACACCTTTATGACTTTCCAAATTTAAAAATCCATAAAATACCAAATTTAAATTTTCACATTTTTGGAACTGGCCAACCATGTACGTAGTTTTTGTGTTGTGTTAGTATGTACTACTAATTAACACTAAAATACAAAACTCGTAATCAATATTCCTGAAAAGGTCTAAACTACAGAGTAATATTTTCAAAAATGTCAAAATAAAAAATTAACTTTTTCTAAAAGGTCAAAACTAGAAACCAACACTTTCAATACAGGTCAATGGGAGATACTAACACTTTAAAAAAGGCCAAAATAAGAAATATTAACACTTTGAATAAATCCTGACTAGAAATTGCCATTTTCAAAAAAGCGTTAAAACTGAAAAGTAGCACTTTCGAAAAGACCAAAACTAGGAATTGTCAATTTACAAAAGTTAAAACTAGAAATTACGATTTTCAAAAACGTCTAAAACTATGTAGAAAAATTATAAATTAAAGTTTTAAAAAACATTCAAAAAGAGAAATTAACATTTTTAAAAGCTTTCGAAAGCATAAATTAACTCTTTCAAACCCGCCAAAACAAGAAATTAACGTTTTAAAAAACATTCAAAACAAGAATTTAGCATTTTAAAAAACATTCAAAACAAGAATTTAACGTTTTAAAAAACATTCAAAACAGGAAATTACCGTTTTAAAAAACATCCAAAACAAGAAATTAACGTTTTAAAAAACATTCAAAACGAGAAATTCACAGTTTAAAAAACATTCAAAACAAGAAATTAACGTTTTAAAAAACATTCAAAACAAGAAATTAACATTTTGAAAAACATTCAAAACGAGAAATTAACGTTTTAAAAAACATTCAAAATAAGAAATTAACGTTTTAAAAA
>JAQFZC010007916.1:0-10710 GCA_034695205.1 Dicyrtoma fusca | reverse complement strand
CATACTAAGAGGATAATTACTAATAGTAAATCTGGAAAAAAACAGAATTAAAACTCTTAAAAGACACTCACTGAATAATTTATAAAAACAATTTTTTCTTTAAACTTGAATTATGTTAATAGATGTTGCATAAAGGCGATGTGTAAGGGTCCTCTCAATAAGGAATTAAAGCATTTTTGAACAAACTAGAATAAAATAAAAAAGGATACTAAGATACATCACACTTACATTGAGAAAAACCAGACTTGGACCATTCACTATTGTACAGTGAATCATTTGGGATGGATTTATTTTTCTCCTCTGACAAGGGCTCATCCACGGCATCACTCTCTAAAAACAAAACTATCAGTCCTCCTCCAGAGAGAAAGAGCCCCACTGCACTGCTCACCTTAAGTAGTCAAAAAAACATAAATATAATTAAAAAGTCTTTATTTACTAGTAGTATGCTTTTTAATTTAATTGTAGGCAAGATCATAAATTACAATTTGAATCCAGGCAATAACTCTCGTCCAACTTTGGGCTCCATAGCAACAAATTAATCCAGGTTCCATTTTTATATTTTTATATCCTTTTTTAATTTAGCTATAGCAAATACATTTGAGTATACAGTGTATCAATTTATGAACTTTGTTCTCACTTCACCACACTTTTTAGACTTTAAAGCAAGTTTCCTTCATAACCACACATCACTAAACCTTAGCTTTCAATTTCCGGAAATAAACCGCTTTGTTGATTTCACAGTCACTTGAGTTTGTGAATTATTAAATATTTTGATACAGTCGATAGATCCAGGAATAGCTGCCCACTAGTTTTAGTTGTTCTGTCTGATGTGGCTGGAGTTTTGTTTCTTAGTTTTGAGATCGCCTTCTACTTTCACTGTGAGTGTTGAAGAGTGGACTGCACTGGGAAGAGTGAGAAGAAAGTCTGTTCTACATTTGGGTTTTGGTGAGGATTTGTTGCCTGTAGCCTGTGGGAAAGCCTGACCAAGTACATACCTAGGCTTACAAAAGATGAGCCATTCCGCGCAGAGGACACACACACTCTCACAAAGAGCACTGAACACATGCATAATGCATCCCATTGTCTGGCTGCCGAGAAGCAATAGTGTCATTCATGGGGCTCACATCAGAATGTATTGCAGGATGCAATCACAAAGCTCGCTCTCTCTCTTTACATATTTCCCATTGCAAGGATGGCAGTAGAGTAAAATAGAGAGAAAAGAAACACCACGTTTATCTGCTTTTCATTGAAATCTATTGAATGGGTATTTGTACAGAGCTGGGACAGCTTTCAAGACTTTTACATAATTCAATGGTGCCACGTCAAGAAGAATTTACCTAAGCCAAACCAATGAATTTTATATGGGAAATACCTATTATCTACATATATGCATCTACTGTAGTTTCTATTTTTAATTTTTTTAAAAGTTATTCTAGAGTTTTAAAAGATGCAACAAGGTGAATCAGGTTTTTTTTTGCATCACATCTACAAAGGACGCGAGTGGCCATAGGAAGCGTCGAAAGTACGGAAAGTCAAAGCGATCTGGGAAGGCTGATGATCCCTCCGTTTAAGCAACAAAAGGAAAAGGAAGCCCAGGAAAGTTTGCCAGATTTAAGATTTCCGGAAAACGCAATGTGTACATCTTGTTAACCTTTTCAAAGCGTAATATGCTTGGTTTTGAACTTTTTCTGAAAATGGCAATTTATAGCTTTTTATAGTGTTATTTACCAGTTTTGACCGCTTTGAAAGTGTTATTTACTAGTTTTGACCGTTGTGAAAAGTGTTATTTACTAGTTTTGACCGTTTTGAAACAGTGTTGTTTACTAGTTTTGACCGTTTTGAAAAAGTGTTATTTACTAGTTTTGAACGTTTTGAAAAAGGTAATTTATAGAATTAAGCAGTTTTGTAAAGCATTCCTTCCATGGTTCCCCAGTTTCGAATGGCTTAAAGATTTTTTAGTATGCAGCTATGCCATGGACAATAATGGAAGAATAATTGCTATTTTAATGATGGAAGGAAATGTGAATGTTTTCTTTTTTGTTTATTTATTGCTAATTTGACTGTGACGCTACTGTCACAATACAGTAGTAGTGAAGAAACCAACGGTTGAAAAAGATTAGAAACAAGCCGAACGTCCATCGAACGCCACGTAAGATGATTTCACTGAAAAAGTACTCTGCCATGCCATGTTAGAAACGATTGAATATCAAATTGAACTGAATTTACGTTTAAGTATTTTTGTTAAATAAACTTAATTTCACTTTCTCCTTTAATGCAATGTGGGATTAATTCCAAAACACTTATTTAATTAATTTACGACTAATTAAATTGCCAAGCCGAATGAATAACCGTCTCAGTCGACGACAAGTCAATGTTGCCAACACATCTTCGTAAAACTCTCATTGCATTGCATATTGATCTGTATAAAGTTGTAGAAAGTATTGAGCCGCAGAAGAAAAAAATGTATCTGGGTACATCGAAAGTTTTAATAAATGTAATAATACTAGTAATAAATCTTGACGATGACAGATGATAAAGATATATACGAGAATTATTCCGAGATGCTAGATAGTATGAAATACAAGTAGGAGGGGCGCGATTCCACTACTTTTTCCTTTTCTTTATCAAGCGGAGAAAGTAATCATAGGAAATTTAATATTACTTTGTATTCAATATTTTATACGATTTTCACGCTGCGCTGGAGTCTGGAGTGCATTTGATTTTTTTGGAGATGGTGAAAAAGTCTTTGAAACAACTGTTCATAACTCATCATTCTACTTGAACAACTGCATAATTATTCTTGGGATGAGTGCACCATTTGTTTCACTATAAATCCCAAAGTAGCAGATAAAAAAATAGTTTTAGGATTAAAAAGAAAATATTTTCAAAAGAACTCAAACGAATTACTTACAACCACGTTTATAAGATAATTGACTATTCTTACCTTAGGAAGCAGCAAGATATTTGTTTAAATAATGTCTGTACTATCGACATATCTCAATTCCAAACAACGAATTTGACCTTAAGGCTCAAATTGTAGCCGGGTTAATCATCTTTAACCTTTTCGAAACGATACTACATACATCTAGTTTTACATTTTTTTCAGTGCTAATTTACTGTTTAATTCTTTGTTAAAGTGCAAATTTCTTGTTTTACATGGTTTTGAAAATGGTAATTTACTGTTTTGACCTTTTTGAAAGTGCTAATTTTTTGTTTTACATCTTTTTGACAATGGTAATTTACTGTTTTGACCTTTTTTAAAGTGCTGATTTCTTGTTTTACATCTTTTTGAAAATGATAATTTACTGCTTTGACCTTTTTGAAAGTGTTAATTTCTTGTTTTACATCTTTTTGAAAATCTTAGTTTATTGTTTTACACCCTTTTGAAAATGTTAATTTATTGCTTCGACCTTTTTAAAAGTCTTAGCTACTGCGGTTTTGAATGCTATTGAAAACGTTTTTTCGAGTTTTGACAGTTTTGAAAAAGTTAATTTCTAGAAAAAGTGCTTTTGTAAATCATTCTTTCCATGCTTTCCCAGTTGCGAATAGCCTAAGTGCGCTCCCAAAGGGCAGACCATTTGAGATTTTACGCTAAACACCGGGGCTCAAATAGTAACAGGTGCTCAAATACTGTCCGATCAACCTGGCGTGTTTTTTGTAATAGTATCCCCCGTGTCTAAAAGGTCAAATGCGGTATTCATACAGTCAACAAACAGATAAAAGGATTTGCACTTTGCAGTAGTTAGATAAATGAAATAATTGCACATAATATGTATGTATAACGTCCTAATAGTAGATTCCAAGCACGCACAAGGCCCATTAATGAGAACTAGATTGTGATGCTATAGTGTGGCTGGGCACTAAAAGGCTCAATATATTTCCAGTGGACGATGGTAGGAGAGTGTGGATGGAGTTGTTTGCACTTAATTCCAGGATTTCCCCTCCCACTCTCATTTCTCAATTCTCACACTTTTCCCACTATTTTTCTAATCGCCATCCCGAGATTTCAAATCCAAATCCAAAAGTACACAGAGCGTCATTGCCTTCCATTGGAATTGGAAGTGGGATGAAGGTGCACATATCCGCGGGCGTTTCTGGGAAAGAAAAAACGAAAAAGAAAATAAAGGAAGGACAGAGTGCAAAGTGCACACACACGCTATCATACCATCATCATTCAGGACATGAGCTCACAATTGTGATGGCAAGATTAAACTCCAGAAGATTATTTTTGAGCTCGCAATTTTTGTTATTAGAACTGCCCTTCTCCTTTCTATCGTCTATCCATCTCCTTCCGTCCCTGTACCTTCCTTAAAACGTTTCCCACACACACACACACACACAAAGCACTGACCGCCGCGTCTGACAGAGCGAGAGCGAGTGGGAGGGAAATTAATCTTTTAGCGCGTAGCCCCCAACTATGTATACATGTACGTATATAGAAGAGACAATAGAGGCTCCAAGAATAACATTTTTTTTTGATGGAATCACATAAGCTCATACAGCGCTTCCCCATTAGTCAAACTAGGTACTTTCTCTACTTTCACTACTTTCACTGCTTTCACTACTTTCACTCCTTTCACTTTTCCACTCCATCTTCCCAGATTTAATCTTAACAATGAAATGCAAGCTGCAGCTCTGTCGCTTCGCTTGCAATAAAAAAAAGGATACGAAGTACAAATGGTAGACATTTGGCTATATGTACATACATAGTTATACGGATACACACAAACTCCATTTTGTTGCTTTGCATTTTGCACTTTAGTATGGCTGACCAATTTGCTTCCTGCTATTTTTTTTCAAAGGTGATACATTGTCAAGTGCATTTTATGGCCTGGGAAATCATTTCTTAAGAGTGCAGCAGTAGTAGTACAGTAGACCTTTTTTCCATTGTGGGATAGTTGCAGTGCAGTGGGGCGACCTTCATTGAGCTTTTATTGCTCATACAAATTGCATGCTTCCCTTTTTCAATTTAATAATGTAGGTAGATGAAAAATCCTCTGGATTTTAGTCACAGTCATAAGGCCAAGGCTTCTTTGAACAGATGTGTATTACCTACTTTAACGCCAACTGTAATAAGTATGTTCGAAAAACTGACGCTAAAATTGACAAGACAACATGCAGTGATGCAGTGATAGTAGATGGTTTGTCAATATTTATTTACAAAGCAATGCGGAAATGATAGTGAGTCCATTTCCTAGAATTTTTAAGTCACTGGCACAATTGTGGAATTACTTATTCAGTAAAAAAGAAAAAAAAAGTAATAAGCTACGTGTCATTGGTTTTGTACGGGTTAAAATATCTATTTTTCGATAGATTTTACGCAGATGGTTTCTAGTTTCTTGGAAAAGGAGATCCAGTCACTTCTTCACTTGCTCTACCTATGTACCTACGTGTTGAAGGTAGATCCTTACTTTGGTATCCGCAAAACCCAAGTGCATTCAATGAATGTCAATTTTGACGTGAATAGCAGGAGAAAGTGAAATTCCCTCTGGATGTAAATATAAGCAATGGAATGCAATCCAATCCAAGTCAAAGCAATGAATAATAACATGGATTCATAGTCAATAGCCATAGAATACAAATAGTGGATAACACTCAAGTATACACAGAAGAAAAGTGTGTACATAGGAGATGGGGAAGGAAGGAGAAAGATTGGAGGGGAAAGTAAAAGTGATGGGCGACAGGATAGGACAGTTCAAATTTATTCACAATTGAGAGCAAGGTTTCCGTTGACATTTTAGATTATTCACTCCCTTCTGAATAGGAAAGTAAATCCAGTGGATTCTGGATGAAATACAAATATTTATTTATTCCTTAAAATATTTCCTTGTACATCCTTCCCTCCACTTGACATCTAAAGAATAAACGGAACGATAATGTAAATACATAAAACCATTCCGTTTTGGATTAAAAAAAATACTCTTAACCTTTTCGAAACGGTATTATACTTCGTTTTCAATGTTTTTGAAAATGGTAGTTTCTAGATTTTTGAACTTTGAGAGTGTTATTTACTAGTTTTGACTGTTTTGAAAAAGTGTTATTTACTAGTTTTGACTATTTTGAAAAAGTGTTATTTACTAGTTTTGACCTTTTGAAAAAGTGTTATTTACTAGTTTTGACTGTTTTGGAAAAGTGTTATTTACTAGTTTTGACCGCTTTGGAAAAAAGTTATTTACTAGTTTTGACTGTTTTGAAAAAGTGTCATTTACTAGTTTTGACCGCTTTTGAAAAAATTTTACTAGTTTTGACAGGTTTGGAAAAAAGTTATTTACTAGTTTTGACTGTTTTGAAAAAGTGTTATTTACTAGTTTTGACGGTTTTGAAAAAGTTAATTTATAGAATTAAACTCTTTTGTCAAGCATCCTTGACACGGTCCACCAGTGTCTAATAGGTTAAACATTCTTGAACTCGTGTCTTTCAAGAGTTTATTTGTACTCTCAATTGCTCACATGCATAGGACCAAAGAAATGTTTCACTTATGAAGAAAAGAGTGCATAGATACTTCTATAGTTTCAGATAGATCTTTAGTAAATCCTACAGTTTTGAATCTTACACTATGTATAAGTTTGTAACTGAATTCGAGCTTTATTAAAAAAATTCCTTTGCCTGGCTAAATTAGCAATTGTGGAAAAAGTAGTTGGACCCATGCGCACTCATTAAACTTCTATGACTTCACTTTCCCCTTAATTGTATCTCCGTCATATTGCTGTGGTGTAATTCAGCGTGCATTATTACTTTTTCCTTTCTTTTGTTGTGCAAAGTCATTGATTCAGTCATGGCTCGTGGCCTTGGGGAATGTGTGTATCACATTAGCCAATAGCATAAAAGTTGCTACAAAATAAAGAATTTGAAGCTGTATAATTGCGTTTCCCATTTATTTTTAGAATTGGAAAACTTTAACTGGGGTTTTAATTAATTTTGAAGAATGTGGAAACAAAAGGCTAAGGGGTTCAAGAACAATTTAGAGATGAATTTGGACCATTGCGCATTGGGGCAAAGCTATTTATGACACGATTATCTGAAGAATTGAAGGAGCAGTGTAGGCTTGAATTCAACTTTATGAAGGATGTAAGTGTAAGGCTATAGTCACGTTTGAAAGAGACTCTCAGAACTTTTCTCCCAGCAAACGGCACAATGAGTCCAATGCACTGTGACTGTAACAGAAGGGCAAATGGAAATAAAAGTTGATTATTTCTTTTTGTATCCATGCCATTTTAAGCATCACGTCACTTCAGGTATTCATTTGATTGCCTATTTTCAAAACGGTACTGCGATGTATCTAGTTTTGCACCTTTTTGAAAGCGTTTATTTTTAGTTTTGCAGCTTTTTGAAAGTGTTAATTTCTAGTTTTACACTTTTTTGAAAGTGTTAATTTTAAGGCTTTACGACTTTTTGGAAGTGTTAATTTTAAGGCTTTACAACTTTTTGAAAGTGTTGATTTCTTGTTTTACAGCTTTTTGAAAGTGTTAATTTCTAGTTTTACAACTTTTTGAAAGTGTTAATTCTTGTTTTACAGCTTTTTGAAAGTGTTAATTCTTGTTTTACAGCTTTTTGAAAGTGTTAATTCTTGTTTTACAGCTTTTTGAAAGTGTTAATTTCTAGTTTTACAACTTTTTGAATGTGTTAATTTCTCGTTATACATCCTTTTAAAAACTTTAGTACCTTATTTTGCCCTTTTTCAAAGTGTTAATTTATTGTTTTACATCTTTTTAAAAATGCTAATATCTTGTTGTGACCTTTTTGAGTCTTGTTTACCGGTTTTGAATGCTTTCGAAAATGTTGTTACTAGTGCTGACCGTTTTAAAAAGGTTAATTTTTACAAAATTAACTTTTCTAAAGCATTCTTTCCATGGTTTCCCAGTTTCGAATAGATTAATTCCGGAGCGAGTTTATTGGTTATATTTATTGGATCATTCAAGTGTTTGAAATTCTTCATCGAACGGCATTACACAAACAAAGTTGGATTTATTGTGCAAAGGAAAAAGCGTTTGTTCTTATACAGTATGACTATTATTGGCAGGTTCAACTTATTAAAGAAAAACTGAGAATGTAAAACGTAGGTAGTGTAACTAGTGTACGAGGAACACGTACATATAATAAAGCCTTTCTTTTTAGATCGAATGAGATAGTATTGATAGAAGAATATAAAGCTTCTTCCTTTCTTCTGTCTGCCGCAGTAACTGTCCTAATATAATTAGGCATGTTAACCTTTTGTTGTTTTCCCGAATTAAGGGTAAACATTAGCAATAGACATTATATGTTATAGGACTAGTTGTTAAGACGGCTCGATATTTATTATGTCAGCCGCTGTCAGAACAATAATTGCTAATTGCTGGGGCTTCAAGTTGAATTGCGTAGATAGTAACACAAACAAACCAGAGCCACGACTGGAAAAGGTTTAACCTTTTTGAAACGGCATTTAAGCTGGTTTTACACCTTTTTGACACACGTCAGTTTCTAGCTTTGACGCTTTTAAAGTTGACAATTTAAAGTTTTGGCGCTTTTGAAATTCTCAATTTCTAGTTTTGGCGCTTTTGAAAATGTTAATTTCTAGTTTTGACGCTTTTGTAATTGTTAATTTCTAATTTTGACGATTTTGAAACTTCCAGTTTCTAGTTTAGACGATTTTCAAATTATCAATCTCTACTTGTGACGCTTTTGAAAAAGTCACATTCTAGTGTTGATGCTTTTTAGAATGTTAATTTCTAGTTGTGGTTGTGAGCTTTTGGAAAGGTCAATTTCTAGTACACAAACTTTCTCAATGCATTTGCATCGATTTCATGATGTACCGGTTCCGAATAGGCTAAAGCACAAGGACCCAAAAGCCAGTTGAGCTCATGTTTATTTTTGCAGACCGGTATCGCGTTTATATGATAGGATGTAAAAGGAAAGTAAACTGTGAGAGTGATCAGTCAAGGACCATGATAGTAGCTTCACCAGATGCTAACAAGGTATAGCTTTTCAATGTATCTCACCGATTTGTGCAATCACCCCATTAACGTGATCTACTACCTTTAGTAAGTACCAACAAAATACAAAGGGCTCAATTTCAAAATTCACAAAAAAAAATTGAATCTGAAAAAATTAAATCCTTATGAGATTTTACATGTACAATATCAGTATTTGTAGGATTTTTTTTAAACCTGTTTATTTCCATTAAAACACGAACGTAGTTGTTTAATAAGACTAATTAGCAATAATAAAATTACTATGTTTAATTCATATAACTATCTTAAATATATTTATTGCTATACATTTGCCATTTATAAAGCATAGCCAAAACTATACATACCTGTCTTTAGCATTTATAAGTAAGCAGTACATTTATGCCAAACAATGTGGCAGTCTGCATTTAAAGTCAGAAAATGATGAAGTTTCAATTAGGAAATCAAAATATTAGTTTAGAAAGTAAGCAAAATTGAGAATTGTGGCCATTTAACGGGAAATAGCGTAGCCCGACTTGAACCAAGCATAACGTTTCTGCTAGAAGCTAAACATCGATTGACATGCATAAAAAATGCGGTCTGTCGCGATTTACTCTCTATTGGCAACTGGTCGAACATAATCAGGCTAGTTAAACGCTTCACGAATATTGATAAACGAATTATAAATATCTATGCCATGTTTTGTACTTTTATTTCAATTTTCGGAATATGGCCATTAAGATGGCCACTACTGGGGTCACTGTCCCTTTTTAAAATCCAAGGCCATTGCAGAACATTATTCAAATATGCGTTACTGATCTTCACGAACCTTGTAAAGACGTAGGCGCATGCAAAAAACTTTCTTCCGCTGATGGGCCAATTTTGATTTATGCTTATTTGTAACTCTTTTCTTTGAAGGAATTCACAATACTTCTGATTATGAGGTCGGCTAAATTTTTTAGGACGTAACTTTCTGATAGCTATATGAATTAACAATCAAAATTATTGATAAATTAGTCTTAGTAAACAACTACGTTCGTGTTTTAATGGAAATAAACAGGTTTAAATAAAATCCTACAAATACTGATATTTTACATGTAAAATCCCATAAGGATTTAATTTTTTCAGATTCATTATTTTTTGTGAATTTTTGAAAATGAGCCCTATTAGTACTTACTAAAGGTAGTAGATCACATTAATGTGGTGATTGCACAAATCGGTGAGATACATTGAAAAGCTATACCTTGTAAGTGCCGGCTCTCCATCCACCATTTCCATACTTATTTCATCTCATCTCTTTCAATTCAGCACCGAGCGAAGGCCGAGGGAAAGAATTATGAAATCCCACTGAAAAGTAATTAAAAGTCTTAATATATATAAGTATTTTAGTTATACCGGTATATAAAAGCCACTGCGAAGCCTTTACAGCCATTTAAAGCCAAGGTAGGACAGATTTATTTCAACCCATATGGCTTTCTCCTTACCCACTTGCATTCCATTACTTAATTAACGCAAAATAATGCCGTACATCCTCAGTCTATTGTCCGGCTATCCAGACCCGAACAACTCTTCGAATTTTCTCCTCGTTCCAGCGATCGACTTCAAAGTTTGTGCATCCAAATTCAGTGAGCAGCCTTTTACAAGTAAATCTCTTAGACTCAAACAACCTGCAAATCAAATGAAGTTTTTTGAATAAATTCAGTACAATTATAGCTATACTTTCTAAACATAAAAGCAGCTGGCACACGCCGTAGAATAAGCTAGAGGTAATTTTTTAAGTGTTTCA